>CAUYON010045696.1:0-43551 GCA_963573935.1 Arctocebus calabarensis
TTTCTCCATCTAAATGAAACTCAGTTTAGCTGGATACAAGATCCTGGGTTGGAAGTTATTTTGTTCTAGGAGATTAAAAGCCGATCTCTATTCTTTTCTCACTTGAAAGGTTTGATCAGAGAGATCTGCGGTTATTCTAATATTCTTCCCCTTGTAGGTTATAGATTTCTTGCGTTTGGTTGCTTTCAAAATTTTCTCCTTCATATTAACTTTAGTGAACTTAATTATGATGTGCCTTGGGGATGTTTTATTCGGGTTGAGTCATGCTGGGGTTCTGAAACTGTTTGGTATATGAATTTCAGAATCTCTTGGCATGTCTGGAAAATTCTCTTTCATAATCTCATAGAGAAGAGTCTCTGTGCCTTTTGAATGCCACTTCATCATTTTCAGGTATCCCTTTAAGTCAAATGTTGGTTTTCTTTGAGTTATCCAAGAGCTGTCTGAGAGAATGATCTGTTTTTGCCTTCCATTTCTCTATGTCTTTGTTGGTTTGGGAGCGTTCAATAGCTTTGTCTTCCATGTCAGACATCCTTTCTTCTGCTTGCTCCATTCTGTTGCTGAGGGATTCTACTTTGTTTCTCAGATCTTTGAAGGCTGCAACTTCTTGTCTCAATGTGTCCAAATCTTTGGTCATTTGGTCTTTGCATTCCTTAACTTCTTGAGATAATTTTTGAAATGCACCCTGAATTTCTAAATCCAACTTTTCCTCTATTTTATTGATCTTGTTTGCAATCCAAATTCTGAATTCAATTTCTGACATCTCAGCCATCTGTTTATGCATAGGATCCTCACTTGTGTCTGCAAAATTATTCCTTGGGGGGTGTGTGACTTAGTCTGGTTGTTCATGTTTCCAGAGCTTTTCCATTGATTCCGCCCCATGATTAATTTTATACCATTTGGCTGGTTAAGTAGATAAGGACGATTAGGCTGGGAGTTCTAGGAGTAATGATTGACCAGTCCTTCGCTTAAAAGCTTGGACTGGCATCTGTACCTTTTCCCCTAGAGTTTTGCCAAGGACTCGTAGAGAGCTACTGCTTGCAAAACTGGGGATCTTTTTGGTGTGGTGGGGTTAAGTGGCTCTGTCTTATTTTCAGCTGGTCTTTGTCTTACCCTAGAGAATCTGTTACTCTGGATTGAAATCAGAGCTGTGAAGGAAGACCAGCAGTTAAGTCACTGCACCCCCCACAGGCAATAATTGAAAAAGCCAAATTAAACCTTCTCACTACCACACACCCATGGTACCACTTTGGAAAGTCCTCGGGTGATTGGCCCAGTTGAAGAAGTCCCAGTCAATTGTCCTAACCAGCACCAATCTCAAATGGAAGAGTTAAAAAGTCTCCGGCAACTAGATAGCAGGGACCTGCTAGAAGCTCTAGTATAATTCACTGCGGTGCTCTGTGAGCTCAAGCCCCCCCCACCAGCAAGCAGAATAGTCTGAGAAGGTTGATGCCTCCTTCCCAACCTTGCCCCTCTGTCACACCCAGTCAGTGGTAACAGTTGTGATCCAGTTTCCTCCAATGAGCAGATGCTCCAGAGGTTTGCACCTGCCTGGGTCACAGCAAGGTCTGTGGCTCCTCAACCAGTCCGCTACTCCCTGTCACTGTTTGGCAGGGGGAGGTGAGGCCTGACAACCTGGGTACTTGATAGGGGCTAGGGCAATTCACTCAGTTCCAGCCCTGTCCCTGATTGATGTTGCTACTGGAACAGAACAAGTTCGCAGAATTTATTTCTGTCAAGGCTATTTTCCCTGATCAGACTGGGGCTGCAAATAGGTCTGACTCAGTCTGTGAGTTCTACCCCTTTGTCTCAGCTTTCATGCCCTGAGGGCCAGGTTAATCTGAAGATAAGCAAAGCAGCCTCTCTGGGAGTATTCTAATCCCTGTGTTCTGTTCCAGCTGGTACTGCCTCAGGCATATCCTTCATGTGCCTTGGTTGCCGGTCTGCTCTGCTGGTGGCTACCACCAGAGAAGCCACCAACTTCCCCTGGCAGCCCAGAAGAATGGGAGTGTCTCCTCAAAACATCCCCAGGGGTGTGAGCTATTGTTCCCGCAGCTGGTTGCTGCCTCGTGCCTCAGGAGACCTTCCTTCAGCTGGGTCTCCTCTCGGCTCACTCCCCTCTCACCACTCCCAAGCTGGAAAATCAGCACAGATCAGTAACAGTCCATGACCCATCCACACCCCTTGAGAAAATCTCCAAGAATCTGGACTCTGTGGGGGACAGGCCTCCAGACCTTGGGGTGAGAGTGGAGGGGAATACCAGGAACTCCAACTTGCAGGTAGAGAGTATATACAGTTTTATGCCTGGCGGGAGAGCACTGCAGCACCCTAGTAGGGGAAAGAGGTCTGGTTTTTAGAGGGTCTCTCCCATGGGGTAGAGTGGGAGGACATCTGAACTCTGCTCGCTTGTTTGTATGGAGGTATGAAGTATACTGCCAACCGCTCTCATGGGGGAGGAGACTCCCGTCCCGTCTGCTTGGTGATGTGCTCTGTACCTTTTTGTTTGTGTCCTTGGGGTCCCAGGTTGCCCCAGCAGGGTTGATGTGCGTTCTTTGACCTTTTCTTTTGGGTCAGATCCAAACCATCAGCTTTCTTGCTGAGTTTTTGTCCTTTAACTCTCCTTTTGGACAGGAACCTCTGTGGAAAGCTGGCTACAGATCACCATCTTGGCTCCTTCCCTTCTTATTTTTCTTTATTTTTCAGTTTCATAGCTTTCATCTCTTATACTCTTTTCGATTTTTCTTCTTCTTTCTCTCTTTTTCTCTAAAAATCCCTTGTAGAACTACCTCTTTGCATGTAACACTGTGGTTTAATATCCTGAAGAACTCTCAAAGAAAAAATCCTCATATCTTGAGGTTACAATTTGAACAACTCATACTTTTTAAACTAATTGGAAAGCTATCTCTCATGTCTGGTTATGGAACTCAAACTCTGTAAGGAGGCAATTCATACATTTGAAAACTTTACCCAATGTATGTCCATTGAAGTTTCTTGACCAAAATAGAAAAGGTTTTCTGACATTCATTGGCTGTATAAAAGAAGCATCTTCTGGTGGCAAGTAAATGATTACAGTAAAACCTCTCTAGTTGACCACCTTCCAATATTGACCACCTTCTGAAATTGACCTAATTTCCATAGTCCACACATGCAGCACACGATGTGTCAGCATAGTGAGGCTAGACCCTTATGTTGGGCTAGACCCCACCTTCATATATTGACCAGTTTGTTACAGTTCCTTGGATGGCCAACTTACAATAAAATAAATTTATTTGTTTTAACTAATTACTATAGTTAAATTTAAATTTAACTAACTATAGTAATAGTTAATGTAGTAATAGTTAAATAGTTAAACTTAAATCATTAGCTTATAAATTACACAGTTAAATAAAACTCGAACTGAATGGGATGTACAGATTTCAACATTGCTGTGGTATATAAAATCTACTCATGCTTAACTTTAAGATATTAACATTTTCTCTTCCTGAAGAGATGAAGTATGCTGAAGGTACTTACTAAAAGAAGTAGCTTTTATCCAGTATATTAGGAAATGAGAAACCATACTTTTAGTTTTTAAATGATAGGTCTAGTTAGAGTCTATGAGGGAGTCACGCTTGGGAAAAAGTTCTTTAATTTGGGAAAGAATTACTATTACAAAGATAAAGGGAAGTAATTTCCACGTGACTCACATGCTCACAGAGAGCTTGAAATTTTGTGAATTTTAGTTGA
The DNA here is from genome assembly GCA_963573935.1 of Arctocebus calabarensis. NCBI lineage: Eukaryota > Metazoa > Chordata > Mammalia > Primates > Lorisidae > Arctocebus > Arctocebus calabarensis. Next base: position 3,724 of record CAUYON010045696.1, read on the forward strand.
AGCCTTCAGACATGGAGAAGAATCTTACAGGGTGACACATCGGGAAATAAATGAAAAGCTGGACTGCTGAGTGATAGTATCCTTAATCTCTGGAGAGTAACCAGAGTACATGAGAGAACAGAAACTCAGGTTGGAAGGAAGATAAGTACAGCCTCCACAGGTGCTTTATTCCTGTTGCAAATTCCTTATGTTGCCCATTTATAGTTTCTCCATTATCCATCTCAAACATTTTGCTCTGTATAAAACTTTGAAAAACAAACAGAAAATTCTTTCTGTAGATTCTTCTAAATTTTTTTTCAAACATTGGAACAGCCACATGATTACCTGATAACATGCCATGTCACATAGCTGCCTTGTAGAGATTCTTCTGATTCTGCCTTCAACTTTCTCTGAGTAAATTGTGTATCTTTTCACTACAAACAATTCAAAACTATAAAAAGTAATCAAACGTAGCAGTCATTTTTAAATTTCTTTTATTTAGAACTTACTGTATTTATGTACTCATTTATTCCATAATCTAGAAATTCAGTGATGGGTAAGTCAGATTTCACAAAGTGAAGGGACAGTAAAGATTCACCAATAAATAAAAATGCGTGCTTTAAAAGAGTGATGCAAATGTTTACCAATAAAATAGAAATGATGGGAAAATGACTTGAGGGCAGAACAGTATCCTTAAATAGAGTGGGAGTAAAGGATTCTTAAAAAAGTGGAAATATTTGAATTAGACCAGAATGTGAAAAGCAACCAGTCTTATAATCTTCCCTCTCTGGGCTCCTTTTAGCAGAAGGAGTAACAAGCTCAGAGCACTAGCTGGGCGTGGTGGCTCACGCCTGTGTTCTTAGCACTCCCGAGGCCAAGGAGAGTGGATTGCTTGAGCTCAGGCATTTGAGATCAGCCTGAGCAAGAGCAAAACTCCATCTGTACTGAAAACAGAAAAATTAGAGAGGTGTTGAGGGGGGCACCTGCAGTCTCAGTTACTTGGGAGGCTGAGGCAGAATGATTTCTTGAGTTCAGTTGTTTTGAAGTTGCTCTGAGCTGTGACACCAGGACATTCTGGTGTGGGTGACAGTGTGAGACTCTGTCCTAAAAAAAGAAAGAAAAGAAAACTAGTTTATAGAAGTAAAATGAAGAGAAATTTATAAAACTGTGACAGAGGAAAAGACCTGAAGCTGCTGAGAGAAGGCAACAGGGAAGAAGAGAGACCACTGTTGGAAGAGCATGTTTGCTCATTCTCAGACTGATGTTAAGACCTTGGGCAGGGAGGTAAATATTCATTGAATCTCCTTGAAATGCTTCCCTATGCTCCTCTCTGGGACAGAGTTGCAGCAGGTCGACCAGTTAAACAGTAATTATAGAAGTTTGGGTACGTAGAGAGAGCATCTTAGACTAGGGTGATGGGAGAGGTAGGGTTAAAGGATTGTACTCTGAGGAACAGGAGCAATGATATTACCATTTTTTTGGATGAGGAGATGTTAGCAAAATGGAATTACTAAGGTGACTGCTGGGTTTATTGATATAGTCTTTTATGAATACAGAGAAGGCCAGAGAAAATACTTATGTGGACATCAGAGGGTAATAATATTTTCATTCTAGAGGTGTTAAGTTTGAGATATTTTATTAGCTATCTAGTGGAGATTAAAATTGCTACACAAATTAATATGTCTATTAATCCTGAGCTCAAACAGAGTTAAGGATGAGGATTTGAAATGACTTGACAGTACGTTGATGGAACTGTCATCAAAACCCTGAGTGTGTTCCCTTGAGAAAAACCATAAATAGAATGTTGGAGGAAGATACAGAATAGGAAAAGAGAGAAGGTATGAGCTGAGACGTGAGACTCAGAATGCTCTTTGGAGGAACAAGGCCCAAAGAAACCAAGGAGGAGTATTCATGTGGAAGAGGAAGGAGAGGGGAGTGTGAAATATTGACATAAAAACCCGAAGGGTTTCAGGAAGAAGAATAGTTAATGAATAATGGTAATAATTAATAATATATCATCAAGGTAAATTATAGGAAAAAGTGCAAGCATTGTCAAAAGCGTCTATTTTTGGCATCAAAACTATATTTTTGAATATCATGGGCGAAAACACACCAATGTGAAAAACAGCCTGCAAAACACATCTTATTTGTACTTTTTTCCGATTTGTAGTTCTTTTAGAGCCTGCAAGAAAATGTCATATAAATAATAAAAAAATATTAAGTATAATGAGCCCTTGACTCTTATTGCAGCATTTATTATTAATATTTACAATATTTCATATTACTACACCATATTGTGGCAATGTAGCTATAATGTATTAAAAGGTGTTAATTTAATTATATAAAAGTTCAACATTTCTAGACTGTGGGAAATATGACTTATTCTTTCTCTGAATATCTCTCTTTTTCTCTCTCTTCTTTTGCTCAATAATAAAGGAAATAAACCAATGGAATGATAATTTCTGATTGGATTTATAGCAGGTAAAATTCCCCTTAATTTTTGTCTATGAGTAACACCCTTTTTCCCTTTAATATTATTTTTAGCTTTAAAAAAATCTATAATAATTCTAGAATTATATGTTGAAATTCACTTTTCTTTCATGAGACATGTAGAGAAATGTGTACATGTGTGAGTGTGAGTGTATGCATGTATGTGTGTTAGAGAACACTTAATTTATCTCATGAATTAGTTTGGGATTATATCCTGCACTATATAAATGTTACTTAACATTCATGTCACTCACTTTCCTTATCTATAAAATGAGAAACAGAATAGCATTTACCTTCCTAAAAACATTGTCAAGATTAGAAATATTGATGCATTTGAGAGATTAAGAATGTCTGGCATATGTAACTAATTACTAAACAGTTGCTATTATTCGATTGCTTTTGTTCTTAGTCTATGTGGAGTAATTTTTTCAAATAATCTATATATATTTGAAGTAAGTGTAATATTTACATTTACATGTATTATTGAGGAAATCAATTACACAAAATAGGGAATAATTAGTTAAAACTAATTTTAGATTTTTGTTTACATTTTGGTAGATATTTTATGAATTGCATGATCCATGTACAATATACATATACTCAACAGTTTTAATTAAGTTCTTCAATTCATATTAAAAATAATAGGCCTAAGTTTTTACCAATTCATGTGCCACATAACTTCATTTCTAGGAGTTAAATGAGATAAAATACATGGTGAGATACTCTATGCTTTTTTGCATTTGAGACATAATTTTTATCAGGTCTCACCTGTGCGCCCTGGAATGAATAATGGGCTATGAGCTCCTCTTATGCTAATACTACCTAACATCTTCCCAATAATGTACAGGTTTTGTTGCCATTGTTTTCCATTTTCCTGGGTATTCTCTTGCTTCCTTTATAATGTCTTCCCTATTTTCATCTGCACATTTGTCCACAAAATGCACTTGCTTTTTTAAAATTTGTATGTTCTAAAGTGAACTTTGCCAGAAAAAGTTAAAATTTAGCTAATGATTAATAGAAGAGAATGTTTTGCCAGAGTCTGAATTGACTGGTAAGGAAAATAAATGAGGCTACTTTTATAATTTGTAGAAGCTTCTCAGAATGATTTTGACATCTGATTAAGTACTCCGAAATGCCAATATTTTTACCCAAGAGTAACAGTCAAAGTCATATAATGTTAATACTAAATGATCAGGCGTAAAAGCAAAATAAGATGTACTGGTCTAAACTCATGGTAGTGCAGTTCCTTAACAAGAAAACACGCCCATTGTTGGGATAATCAACATGGTCAAATTAATTGCACTTTACTGGTTCAACAATTTGATTGTGCTTGCATTGACTGTCCAATGCATGCAATGACTGTAAATATTGACAGTATTACTTAATCTTGACTGACAGATAAAATTGAAGAGGAGTCTTTTCATCTTTTTATATCATTTTACTCAAAATTGCCCCTCTTGATTTCCTTTATTTTAAAATAAGTTCACTCAAGAATTCACTATTATTAAAAATTCATAGAAGAAATTTAAATATATGTCTGCTAAAAACAGGCACTGGCCGTTAAATACCTACATGCTAGTATCTAAAGCTAGTAAAAGAGAACACTGTGGTTTTTCTGGCCAAAGTAGAGCCCCTTATTCAAATTCATTCATTCATTTTTTTAGTAAAGCCTTTGTGGAACAATCTACAGTGGTTTTGCAACATTTATATGATGTCATAATTTCTCTAATACTATAAGAAAAATACATTACTAATAAAAGAAAAATATTGAACTAAAAATATTCGAATTGTCTAAGTCATTAAAAAGTGTTGTTCTAACTAACAAATGCAAAAGGAGAGACATGAGAGTTTATACTCTAGAGAGGAGTAGAGTAAGAGTGAGTAGTTAAGCAGATAAAATTAAAGAGAAATAATATACATTGCTAAAAATTATAATAAACAACAATGGAAACAAAAACAGAGACTTGGAGAATAAGCTTGAGAAAGTGAAGCAAGACAGGTTGTGCTCAAAAGACAAAATTAGTGTTACCTCTTTTTCAACCTTTGCAACAATAATATAGAGATGTTCACGTATTTGTTCAACTACTTGAGAAAGGATTGAGCTAGAATGATCTCTTAGTTCCCTTCTATCTTAAAATTATATGTGCATTATATTTAAATCATATGACATTATTAAATAATATTCACATGCACTGTAAGATGTAGAATTCCCAGGTCTGGCATATAATTCTGTATGTAAGTATACAAATATTGAATGAATATTTTTGAATGAGCTAATAATCACAATATTCACCACATTTATGCCTCTTATGTAGCTGGCAGTATTTTCTTGGTGATAGTAGTGAAGATTATTCTGTCTCTTTTCTATCCCAGTGTCCATAGTCTTTTGCTTATTACATGCATATTCATTAGCAAAACCTGAATTTGCACACTGAACTGCTGACCAAAATAAGGGTCGTAACACAGTGTGCTCAACGCTGACATTTTCTCAACAAGGACATGAGATTAACCTCCCACACAATATAATAGTTCCACCCAATTTCCCCAAATGAGTTCTTAATTTAATTGGTCATTGAAAGTGCATCTATGTATAAAGAGAGCATTGCCTTATTTGAAAGGAGGAAACCACTTATAGATTAAAATTTCTAATGTTTAACAGAAATGTAAGAACAATATTGATGGAACTAATGAAGGTTAAGAAGAAAATGTTACCTAAAAAAAAAATCTGTTGAAATATCTCAGTACAACCAAATTAATAAAGATATTTAAAGGTTAAGGAACAACTTATTTAATTAAATATGTAATAAGTACATTATTTGGAAAAACTTCTTAGAAATAAAATTGCAAAGAACTAGAACAGTTTATTGAAAGAGTTGTTAGAAATTCTCCTTAGAAAATGAATATCTTACCTAACATTATTATTATTTTTTTTACTCAGGATTTCACTGTGTCAGCCTCAGTAGAGTGCTGTGGACTCACAGCAACCTCAGACTGTTGGGCTTAAGTGATTCTCTTACCTTAGCCTCCCAACTACTAAGACTACAGGTGCCCGCCGCAATGCCCTGCTATTTTTTTGGTTGCAGTTGTTGTTATTTAGCAGGTCCTCGCTGGGCTCAAACCTAGCTTCAGTGTATATGGCCGGCTCCCTACTCACTGAACTATGGACGCTGAGACTCTAATATTCTATACTGAAACTGTATCATCCACATCCTTAAAAGAAAGCAAAAATAAACATGAAGAAACACCTTACAAAACTCCAGATGTATGTCAATAATTAGTAGCATTAGTATGTATTTTATAGAATGTATCGAGATATAGATGAGATTTTTTTCTTACTTTTGGTCTAATTTATAGGTTCCTGTATATAAGAAAAAAATAATTTTTCAAGACTTAGGAACTGATGTTGAAAAGCACCTTTTCCTTATCACAACTCTTATGAACTCTTGTATTCTGATGTCATATATTCATTTTTAAATTTTCCATATTGAAGATTGTATTTTACTATAAAACTTCAATTTTTCATTTTCTTTTTTTTTTTTTAGAGACAGGCTCACTTTGTTGCCCTTGGTGGAGTGCTGTGATGTCACAACTCACAGAAACCTCCAGCTCTTGAGCTTAGGTGATTCTCAATTCTCTCACCTCAGCCTCCGGAGTAGCTGGGACTACAGGCTGCTCACCACAATGCTGGGCTAATTTTTGTTGCAGCTTGGCTGGGGTGAGACTCCAACCCTCCACTCTTGGTATATGGGGCTGATGCCCTACTCACTGAGCCACAGGTACCTCCCCAATTTTTCATTCTTAATTTATGTTTCTTGAATTATAGTATTAGTAATATTAAATGATATTGAAATATTTCTGAGTATTATAATAAAAACAAGCACACTCAATTCTAAATAATAATCAATAATTCAAAATAAACTGTGAAATTTCAATGCAAGTTTCCTTTACCTGCTTATTTCCTAAATAATTGTGTATTATTTAAGTGTGAACTCACCACTCTTGGTATAGGGGGCTGGCCCCCTACCCACTGAACCACAGGTGCTGCCCTCTTCCTAGGAATTCCTGACCAGTAAGAAATCCACAAGTGTGCTATGGCAGATGGGGATTTTAAAGGGTCAGAGTGGGAGGGATTGGTTCACCGTTTCCTCGGAGGGACATACGCTCAGTCTTTTCTGGGCTGGTCAGTTCTACCTGGACAGGTGGGTGGGAAAGGGTCAGAGAGGCAGGGATTGGTCCATTCACTATTCCTGGAAGGGACATGTACTTGATTCTTCCTGGGTGGGCTAGGGCTAGTTCTACCTGGGGTGGTCAGTAATCTAATTCTATCAAGAACAAATATCCAGTACCTTAATCAATCCTGTCCTCTGTGTTACTGGGTTGTCAAAGAGTCCTCTGAACAATTCAGGAAACTTTCCAGCCAAACAAAAAGAAGTGTCCTTCCGATGCTTGGGTAAGAATTCCTGAGGATCAAGGCCCCCCCAGTTCACTCACGTGTCTGGATATAGCCACAATTGCCCATGTAGCACCTTGTACCTGTGGGTTTCTGTTTTCCTGCGCAGCTTTCCAGCTGCCAGCACAGCCTGAAAAATCAGGTATCTTGGAATCCGGTCCCTTATGATGAAATTTCTTCTCCTTTCTTGTCGGCTGTTGAGTATATACCTGTCAATCAAAGTGGGGAAGAACCCCACCTTGAGGGAAAAAATGGGTAGGCTGGGCTCCCTCCCACATTAATCCTTTTTACAAGCTTTTCCTAAATTCACAGTTACAAAGAAAAACATGCTTTTTATCGTGAGCTTGTCTTAAATGCTAAGTTTATTGTTTTCCAAAAAACAGTTTACTGTTAACTGAAAAGTTAGCAAGGCTGCAATAGTAAACTCACTAAAATATCAGAGTTGAGAGAAATGAGTTTGAGAGACATTGTTTAAAATTTTGCATTAGAATTAACACCTACTAACTGAAATCTTAGAGAAATTTGGAATGCCTTGAAATGTTCCTATGTACACTAACATACCAGAAAAATATCAAATAGGCTGAAGTATTTAAAAACTTGGCATGTCTTTGAACTTTTCTATTTAAACCAGGGCACCCAGGGTCATTTTCTTTGCCTTTCTCCATTTTTAAAGGTTTCTTTCAATTTTCTGTTTTTTTAAGAAGAGGCTGAACTATAGTCTGGGGTTTAGGATGCGGATGGATCAAAATGTAGTACTCAAGGGTGTAATTCTCTGGGCATTACCCACTGACCTGGTTTCACCCTTGTGTGTGTCTCAGTTTCTCTCTACAAAAGTCTAAAACTTCCAAGAGGGCTCAAAACACTTAGTGATCAGCTCTTATATGCTTTTCCTGGATGAGCCATCCTTTAATAAATTTGTGATCTATAAGGCCACTCTTGTCTCAATGGGGGCCCCTGGGCTATGCCATGTAGCTTTTGGTCACCCAGAGAAGCCTTTGAGAGGAATTGTTTTGCCCTTTTTTGTTGGAGACCACTTTTTTGGTCTCTCAGTTCAGCCACTTTTGCAAACACATAGAAGAGCCAATTGAATTTAATTTTGGAGAAAAAGTCAGTGAAGAGAAACCCTTTTGAAACAGACTTACAATAATCTGAAAGATACCAGGAAGAGCCAGTACAAACTTAACTAAATACACAAAGTGATCTTTTACCAACATTCAAAAAAGCACAAAAACCACAAGGAGAGAGAGAGAGAAAGCAGCAGGGGTAGAAATAAGAAGAAGAGGATTAGGATTAGAAGACATGGGTGGATAGTAAAAGAACTGGGAGAGTATGTTTACAGAAGACCTTCCAGTGCTGTGAGATCACAATCATTTCTAGGGACTCCAGGACCACTGGGTGCTACTTCTGTTTGCTCAGCTCTCAACCAGAGAAAAAGAGTGGATACAGAATGGGTTCAGAAACCTTCGAACACTCCCTTCAGTTCCTTTCTGTTAGATCCAAGGGAAATTAGAAGGTTGTTCCCCAACAGCCTCTCACCCATGACTTGGAGGTCGGGAATTAGGCTATGTGCTTTAAAAGGTTCATGGGTGTCTGAATTATTAGTCATATTATGATTATAAAGAAAAACAGTATAGAGTTAAATGGTCCCATTGTTTACCATACATCTTCAATACTAGATAAGTTCCCAAAATATGTTACCTGAATTTCTTTCTGCAGTAGGTCCTTGGTCTCTGATATTTGAAGAATGAATCCGTGGACCACAAGATCAGTGATCAGTTAGGATTTAATTAGACAGAAAATAACAAGGATGGAAGGAAATGGATGAGAGAGTCTGATGGAGGGAGGAGATAGGAGACTCAAGTGGGAAGTCCCCAGGTGACTCTTTTATCCAGGAGCTTTATTCTGTTTGGGGAATTACACTTGGCCAGGACTTATAAACTTCAATGTTGATTAAAGACTGCATAAGTGTATTAACACATTAATATAATTCCTTCACCTCCAGGAAAAACCAGCAGGAGGTACACTCCAGAAGGGGGCTAGTTTACATGGAAAAACTTTCCCTCTCCTGTCTTACTTGTACTCAGAGAGTGCAGTTTAGAGAGAATAAGTCTGTTTGCTTAGGCCTGGAAAACAGGGGTGGGGAGTGGGGTCCTTGTCCAATCCCAAATGGGGTACACCATGTATCACAATCATACTTAAAAATATAAATGTTTAGTGAAATAATCCAGACACCAAAAGAGTGCCAGATACTACATGAATTCACTGATTTGTGGAATCTACAAAAGCCAAACTCACAGGAGCACAGGGCAGGATTGTGCTTAACAGTGGTTAGAAGTCAAATATGATTGGAGAACTTTGGGTCAAGGATGTAAAATTTCAGTAGAGATAGGGAATAAGTTCAAGAGATCTATTGTCTAATATAATGACTGTGGTTAATAATAATGTACTACATACTGATAACTACTTAGAAAGTTTTTATATATCTGAACACATGTAAATGATAGGTATGAAGACTATACTTTCAGGGATCATTTCTATAGTTCGTAAATGATAGATATGGTAGGTTATTGGTGCTCAAAAAATAATACCCCAAAATATGGAATTCTCAAATGCTGAGCATTGTGAATTACAGAATGTAAGAAGAAGCTGCTTCTGATTGCCTGGAGACTGCAATAAACAAGAAGATGAAAATGCATAGACTTATAGGATTAAAAATTCAACTGTTTCTCTACCTTGGACTTAAGCAGTTATAAACAATGGAGATGAGTGGCAGCCTTCACAGTAAATTAAACTTACATCCCTATCAAAGACTGCACTCATTGGCAGATGGTATTCTGTAGAGTACTATCCCATGCAACCTTCAATGTAGTAGCCAGGCATTAATATGGAATAGAGGAAGGCAAACAGACTACAGAGGGCTGCAGTAGAAGGCTACGAATTCATATCCGGATGAGATCTTCAGCAGTTAACTTATATAAAACACTCACTTGAAGTAAATAGAATGGACTCCTACAATGTTTTTAGAAGTCATTTTGCCAGGAGGCTACAACCTAGGCTTGAAAAAATCACATCAACTTTTAAAACAGGTTTCAAGGGGAAATAGGTTATGAAATTAGGTCAACCTAGACAAAAATACTTTTTAAATCCTCTTCAGATTTGATGATGGAAGAAAACAAAGAAGAATGAATTTCTTGAGCTCCTAGACTAGATGCCATGAAGAACTGTGGATAAGGGAGTTTTTTAGTGAGATTATAAGAAGGTGTTCCAAACTGTACTTAACATTTGTACTTGTGTTTACGCATTACAGATGGGATATTCACTCTTCTTCAGGAGCAGTGCTAGATTATCACTATACATGACAAATAGCTGTGGGGTTTTTTTCCACATGTTTTCTATTTCTCTTTGTGTGTGATCATTCTGTTTCTGTTTTCCTCATTTATATTGGGCACGTTGGGAGAATGCACAATATTAAGACTCAGACTTTGCACTCTGTGATACATTTTGTTGTTAAATTCAGTTTGGTTATTAGAGAGTTAATCCTGCTGAAGGAATATTTGTCAAGAGGAGTATTTGGGTAACTACGGAGGACAAGAGCGGTGGACCTAGATGCTTCCTGCTATTCATTTGTTCCTTTTTACTTGCAATAGACACCTTGAATTACAACTGAGTACATGTTTTCCAGAATGAAGACTTTTTTTCCCCAATAGTCTTGAATAAAGCCTCCCTTTCCCGTTTAACCTGTCTTATGCAACTTGTCTTTAGTGAGATTCAGATTTTATAGGTTTGAAAGCTTGTAAATCTTATATGCCATGGAAAACATTGGTTAAACTGAAAGAAACACTTAAAAAATTACTTAAACTCAGAACTGGTATGATATGAGGAGGCAAGCTAAAATGAGATTTGGTGAGATCCTCTCTAAAATGTTAAGAAAGTTCACATTCAGATAGTTGGACATGCTTTAAATCAGCTTAAATAAAACATCACTTTGTAAACATTTCTTACTTTTTAATAGGAAAATAAAATTTTGTTATAGGGACAGCATACTTATTCTATTTGGCAATTTGAAGATATTGTGACTAAACGTACTAAATGCTAATTTAGCAGATTAACTTCTTTTCACTTTTAAATTACACTATAAAACTTCATTTTATCACCAATCTATAGAGTTTGGTATGAGAGAAAGGTTTACTTTTTGATCCTTAATGTAAGAGAGAGCCATCTCTTAAAATTACCAGGATGAAAAAGTTGTCATAGACTTACTAAAAATAATTATTTTATATAACTGAAAATGAAAATCTTGAGTTGTAGGATTAAGTAGATTTTCCAAATTTGCCTAGTAAACTTCCAGGTTAACACATGAAGTTGGAGGTACTGATTGCTGAGGCAAAGGTAAGCTTCTTTAATTACATCATAAAAGATAAATTTAGATACAGCGAGAATGCTGAAGATTCAGACTGCTGCCAATAGACTAAACACAACAGTCTTAGAAAATACTTTGCCAAATACGTATGAATATAAACACTGGTATTGTAAATGGTCATAGGAAAATACTAGTTTTCTGGAAAATTACAAAAGACATGAGACATGATAGTTAGGTGAAAAATGTTTCTTCAGAATTTGGACATTCCCAACAGTACTCTTGACTAAAACACTGAATTAACAGAAGTGTTGAAGTACTTTTTGGCCTCAATACTTATTTTAATATGACATTTATGTTTGTTTGTATTCTTCATTATGTTCAATATGAAGAAGTGACAGAGCAAACTGCCTATCCACAGGAGGCAGCTTGTACTTTAAAAGCTCAACCCATATTGACCAGCTGACTAAGAAAGCTAACTTTCAATTCTTCACCTTATTGAAATTGCTACAGAAAGTTAATTAAAGGAAGGATTTGATTCTACTCGGTGTGTATTCCTTATTTATTAGGAACTGGAATATCTTTCTGAATTTAAGCTTTCTTTTCCTTTCTAATTTGAAGTATGTGATTTCAAAAGTCTTTTTACTTCAAATATTATTTGTCCTCAGGGCAGGAATGTTGCCACCAAGTTTTCTGAGAATAGAATACCTTTATATCTAGACCCAATATTGGGTCACAACCAGATTAAAAGAAATGAAGTCAGGTAAATGTTTTATTTTTATAACTCATAAAATCATTTTAAGACTAAATATTGTGAAGAGTTACATTTTTATATGTATACATTTTAGGTAAATAAAATTTGAAAAACAATGTTTTAGCACACAGTAAGTTTATATGAAAGAAAAATGTTGGCATATAACTATTTAGTAGTTTACTAATTATTTCTTAACCATATTTGAGGTATGGAGCATTTAATAGACTAGACCTTTTACTATAGATATATGCTTGTTGTAGATATTACTGGAACTACCTAGAAGTTAAATTATAGCTGAAATCATAGCTGGTATTTAAAAGTGAGATATCCAACATATTTTTATAAAAATAAATAAAAATAAAAATCTGATAAGGGAGAAATGTATTTAATCAATTCACTTCCTGCATAGATATTCCTTGAATATTGTTAATACAAACTACTTCCTTAAGAAATTATCCCTCATCCTACTTATTCCGTAGCATCATTGAAGCAGCATTAAAAAATATATACTTTCAGGCTCAAATTCAAAAGAACAATGTCAGCATGTTACTAGTCAAAAGGCCAAAAATGAAAGAATGAGAAAAATTTTTCAGGTGTATTACTATCGAGAACAAAAATATTTAGAAGTTATGTTCTGAATCTATCTCATGATGAGACAGATTCAGAACATAACTTCTCATGAGAGAGATTCATGAACCACCTGTTAACCAAAAGTGCAAAATATTATAAATGAGAAACCTAACATGGAAAATATTTTTGAAACATGACCTCATTTGAACAATGTGAGCATCTGCAGCAAATCCCCTGGGTGAAGGACTCAACTACAGCTTGAACTTTACCTTGGAAGTGAGAATAATGGAACCTTAAAATCTGTACCCTCATATTAATTTGAAATAAAAAAAATCTAATATAGTTAATCAGATCATAATTTCTTTTCTTCTCTTTCTTTCTTTCTTTCTTTCTTTCTCTCTCTCTCTCTCTCTCTCTCTCTCTCTCCCTCTCTCTCTCTCTCTCTCTCTCTCTTTCTTTCTTATTTATTTATTTTGGTTGTGAGACAGAGTCTCGGCAAAATTTGAATGTTGGTAACACAAACTACTGCCTTAAGAAATTATCCTTCTTGCTGGCCTTGCCCCGTTGCCTGGTCCAGAGTGAAGTGGTCATCTTCTGTATAGCTCACTGCAACCTTAAACTCCAGGGCTCAAGCAATCCTCCTGCCTCATCCTCCCTAGAATCTAGGACTATAGACTGGTGCCATGACACTGAGGCACTGAGCTAATATTTCTTTTCCTTTTTTTGTGTGTGTGAAGATGGAGGTCTCATGCTTATCTCGAACTCCTTTTCTCAAACAATCCTCTTCCCTCAGCCTTTGAAAGTGCTATAATTATAGGCAGGAGCCACCATTCCCGGCCAGATCATAACTTCTAAATATTTTTGTTCTCGATAGTAGTACACCTGAAAATTTTTCTCATTCTTTCATTTTTGGCCTTTTGACTAGTAACATGCTGACATTTTTCTTTTGAATTTGAGCCTGAAAGTATATATTTTTTAATTCTGCTTCAATGATGCTACGGAATAAGTAGGATGAGGGATAATTTCTTATGGTAGTGGTTTGTATTACCCACAGTCAAGGAATATCTATGCAGGAGGTGAGTTGATTAAATACATTTCTCCCTTATCAGATTTTTACTTTTATTTTTATTTCCCCAATAATGAGTTTTTTTCAAGGACTATTATATTTAATTTTCTTTCTCCTTCAAATTATAATTTTCTCTCAGTATCTTGCTGTTTGCCCTTTCAGTAATGAGGACTGAGTAGAATCTCCAGCAAGCCTGAGTCAGTGGATTTTAAAAGCTCCAAAGAACAAAACAATGACACTAACAAAGATCTCTTGTTTTGTTTTGTTTTTTTTAATTTCTAGTGGCAAAAGTCCTTTATAGCTTTCAATTATCCCAATTGCTAGGTTGAAACTTGAAATGTACTGCACAAATGAGAAGCATGTTTCTAAGATAATGGTTGGATTCTAGGTATTTTTCTAAGATACTTAGAAAATAGAAAAACAATTTTGTATGAACTTTAAGAGCCAATAAAAGGCACTTAAAAATACTTATAATCCAACATATCAAAAATTAGTATTTTAAATACAGTAATAAATTAAAATGAAAGATTTTTGATTGATCACTCAACATGGTACTAAAATATTTTAATTCATTTAGCAAATATTTATTTAGCATGCATTCTGTGATTGTAATGAGACTGAACATCAGGTGTACTATGTTAAATGAAATACATTTTTTTGAAATAAAAAAAATCTAATATAGTTAATCAGCTCATAATTCCTTTTCTTCTTTCTTTCTTTCTTATTTATTTATTTTGTCTCATTTAGTTATGAAGCATATGGCTGGCTACGTGTATCGTCCCAGAATTTTTTAATGCATGGACTACATTTTGATAATATACACACATAAAGAGAATTTTTTTAAATGAAATTGTAAAAATTATATTTTTTAAATTTAGTAGACTCCTTGGCATATATTTGATAAAATAAACATAACCATAGCATATAGTGGGATTGAAAACTCATGATTTATTTAAACTGATTTTTTTCTCTAGGTTTTAACATTTCCAAATAATTCTGATATAAATGTCCTTGCTCATAGCAAGAAGAGATGTGGAAATACTTCAATAGGATATGTAACCAAAGCGGAACCCTGAATCAAAAGATATGTACATGTTTCAATGTGCTATGTACAAGCATACTGATGTCCAAAGTGTTTGAATCTCCTTTTCCAATCTCTACCAAATGGCTATTCCTCTAAACATTTGGAATATTGAGTATTGCCAATGTTTAAATATTAAAATTTAATTTTTTGTTATTTTAAGAACATCTAAACGTTATTGTAATTTATATTGTTTTGATTGTTAGTGAGGTTAAGAACTTTTCAAATGATGGATATTAGAATTACAATACAAATTGCTAACTTTCATCACATAAAATATTTTTCTTGATTGCAAAATGTGATGTTTGGATACAAGAATGAAATGTGTGACTGAGGGTAATGGAAATATTTATCACCTCAAGCGTTTATAGTTTATTTGTGTTTCTATTCTTTTAGCTATTTTGGAATATGTAGTAAAGTGTTATATATGGTTACCCTATTATGCAACTGAGTACTAGTTCTCTATATAACCATATTTTTTGTATTTGTTTACCATCTCTTTTCTTAATATGTTCTTTTTTTTTCATTGAAAAAGTGAGAGCTTTATAGCTTATAAAGGGCAGTAATGTTTTGGGTGGACTTTCCAATAGGTTGGGAAGCAGGGCCCAGACCAGAAGCCAAGTACAATGGCTTCAGGCCATCCCCTCTTTATACATCCCACTCCCCGACCTCATCTATCCCTCCAAGTCTCCAGTAACCATGATTCTTATTTTTCTTTCATGTTATTAGTGAGAATATATATTTGTCTTTCTGTGCCTCGTGTATTTCACTTAACATAAAGATCTCAAGTTCTGGGTGGCGCCTGTGGCTCAGTGAGTAGGGCACCGGCCCCATATACCAAGAGTGGCAGGATCAAACCCAGTCCCAGCCAAACTGCAACAAAAAATAGCCGGGTGTTGTGGCAGGTGCTTGTAGTCCCAGCTCCGTGGGAGGCTGAGACAAGAGAATTGCCTAAGCCCAGGAGTTGGAGGTTGCTGTGAACTGTGACGCCACATTACTCTACCTAGGGAGACAAAGTCTATCTCTAAAAAAAATAAATAAATAAATCTCAAGTTCCATCCCTGTTGTTACAAATGACAAAATGTCTTATTTTACTTTTGTGGGTGATTAATATGCCATTGTATATATTCACCATATTTTCTTTACCCATTCATTCGTTGATAAATGCTTAGGTTGTCTTCTTATCTTAGATATAGTGAATAGTGCTGCAATAAACACCTGAGTGCAGCTATCGCTTTGATATACTGATTTCTTTTCTTCTGGATACATGCCCAACAATGTATTTGGTGGATCACTTTATTCATAGATGAATTTTTCCAAGCACTTTGCCATGCCTTTACCTACAGGAATTGTAATTTGACTAACCATTTACAAGCTGCAGGTAGTCTTTCTTATACACATACACATCACTATTTCCCACAAAGAATCTATAAGCACTTTGAGTTTAGAATCATGTAGATTACTTTTTATTTTAGAACCCCTATTTTTATCAAAATGTGAAGGGTATATTTCCTGAGTTCCAGCCTTCTAATATGTAATTGGAATAATTGACATTACAGTCCTTTTAAATTCTAAAGACTAATCAAAACAATGGTAGAATCTGGTAGTTAGTAAACTTGATGTTTGTTGATTGGTTTCATGACACATAGTTCATTTTTTTTTTTTACATTAAGTAAAATATCTTTATAAAAAATACAAAATACATTAACTTTGGCATTTTTAAATGCAAGTGCCACAGTGAAAATTGAAAATAGATCTATTTTTAACATTTCTATTAACGTGCCATTCTTTTAAAACTGTGTTTTATTCAAGTCTGCAAAACTTATTCTTTGTGTGTTATAATTCAAAATTCTTTAGTTCTCTTCCATCATATGGTATTACCGAATTTTATCTTTAAGTTTAAAAATGTATATTAAAATTCATATTTCTAAATTCATATTAAATGTACAGATTATGTATTTAACAAGGAACATGTTAAAAAGTAAAAACTAAAGACAGCTCTTTAAAGTTTTTTTAAAATTGTTTCTATTTATTTTATAAAATATACAATAAGTAATTTCAGTAATGTGTTTTTGCAGGCAGTGTAAATGGTTTTATACTGCCTGGCCTTTAAAAATATACATTATTAAACAGAAAAGTATGGTAAATTAGGGATCTTGTAGAAAATGAAATTGTTTATCATAAGAATGTCTTAGGTGTGTTTCAAGAACATTTTTATTGTTTAGATTACTATTGACTAAATTACATTTATTTTATATTTTTGTGATTTTTTTTATAATGATCTGAGACCTTTAGTAAAACTGAGTTAAAATGTTATTTCCCTTTCCTACATGAGACATAGATTACATAGAGAGATACCATACATCAATTTTCAAACCATAGCCTTTATGTTTTAATTCACGGGTTTTGTTTCCTTTTCATACTAGGTAATAGTATAAGCAACATATGAATGATCATGTGGATTATGAAGAAACAATGTCTACCTTTAAATTTTATTTTATTTATTTATGAGACAGAGTCTCACTTTGTTGCCCTTGGTAGAGTGCTGTGGTGTCACAGCTCACAGCAACCTCAAACTCTTGGGCTTAAGCGATTATTTTACTTGAGCCTCCCAAGTTTCTGGGACAACAGGTCCCTGCCACAATGCCTGGCTGTATTTATTTATTTATTTATTTTGAGAGAGAGTCTCAAACTGGGAAGAGTGCCATCGCATTGTAGCTCACAACAACCTCCCACTCAGGCTTCAAGTGATCCTCTGGCCTCAGTTTTTCTATTTTTAATAGAGATGGGGGTCTCGCTTTTACTCAGGCTGATCTTGAACTTGTGAGTTCGGTGATCCATCCACCTCAGCCTCTCAAGAGTGGTAGGATTTCAGGTGTGGAAATGTCTACTTTTTTTTAAAGGACAAAAGATATAATTAATATAGTCAAAAAATATTTTCTATGGTTTCACTGACATTTTCCCCCTTGCACCTCACTTCCTAATAGACTGTTGGAATGTATGTTGACAAGCTTTGTAGTCTGATATTAATAGTTCACGATTTGAACTCAGTACTGGTGCCAAATCTAACGTTGGGACTATGATCAATTTACTTACTTTCCCTTTATGTTGCAGATTTCTTTAATAACTTATCAAATAACAGTCTGGCATCCATATTTTAAAGTAATTAAACTTTCATGGAAAATTTTTATGACCTAATAATTAATTGAGAAAACTCACTAATTGTTCTAAAACACATATAAATTAGTTTTATGCTGAAATTAACATGTATTTATTATGTAATATATATTTTTTGTAAATTTTACTTGGCTTTATTTATAAAGTTTTTGGGGGAAGAAAATGATACAAAATGTCAGTTAGACAGGGAGAATTAGATCAATATAGTGACAATAGTTATAATACATTGTATTCTTCAAAAATGGTAAGAACATATGCATGTTCTCACCAGCAAGTAATAACCATGTGATTTAATACATATGTTAATTGGCCAGATTTAGTAATTCCGCAATGTATATATTCAGCACATTTTAACAAATCTGGAGATACGCAATAAATGCATACAATTTTTCTGTCCATATAAAAAATAGTTGTCTCTTCTTTTTATAACTAACTCATAAACTAAAGTTGGCTGCTTATTTACTTAAACATTCTTTACAAAAATCCAATTAACTTTAAATTATAGAAGTGAAAGTACTGTTCAGTCAGTATCCTGATCAATTCAGTGGGGTCAGTGTGGATTTTTTCATTTTTTTTTCTTTTCATTAATAAAACTAGTAGTAATTATAATAAGAAGCTTAGACATTTTTATAAATGCTAACAGAAGTGCTCACTTAAAAAACGCATGGCATCTGAGGATTTATGAATACATGCGTACAGCCCAAAAGGTAGTTTGGGCTGAAATAGATGACACTCAACCACTTCCTATAGAAGTAAGAAAATGTGTTAATTGTATTTAATATAGTTTATTACACTGTAGTCAGCACAGGCCATCTGTCCACAACAGCTGTCTCTTGATAGTTTCTGCAAACCAACTACGGGTATATATTTTAAAGGAAAATACAACTGAAAAGAGGGCAAAATAGCCCTCAATGAGTTTGTTGCATGACAATGACGCGGTAAGTAAATCTTTAAAAAATTATACCAGCATGGATGAAGTCTATATAAAATGTTCTCCTAGTGTAATAAGTGATTTTGTTTGGAACTCTATATTGATAAACCACTTGGTTGACAAATAAACATGAGGGTTTATACTGACTGAAGACAAAAAAACAGAACAACAACCAAAATACTCTCCATTGCAGTATTCCTTTCCTATGCAATATTCATATTTAAACGTAAAAGTGTGTTTGAGAAGACTTGGGAACAGTAGCAAGAAAAAGAGAAAAAGATGAGATGATGTGTCAGGGACCTAGAAACTATGGTGGTAAATTGGTTTGAAGGCACTTTTAATAACAAAAATGTTAAATAATTATTATGTTCTTAGTGAGTAATTATTGTGCTCGTAGTGATTCTGTTTTTTATTCTCCCTCTTTAATAGTGATGCAGGACAAAGTGGCCCCATGACCTGCCGCCTTAGCCCTGGCTGTGCTGATGCTGTGGCGGATGGAGGAACCAGCTTGTTGGAAGGACCAGACACCTGCAGGGGAGACACTGGCCCCTTGCAGTCACTTCCGGCACTTCTGACTGGTCAATTTCATGTAAGTTTCCAGGGCCTGAGCTTTCTTTACACGCTGGCTGTAACTGATGAAGACACACATCCTAAAAGTCAACATTGAGTTCAGGCAAAACAACTGAAACTCCAGTAGCAATAACATACTAAAGTCTCACTGGTACACACATCTGTTACAAATGCGTTTTTGCTTGGCAAAGACGTTGCTGTGTTGATGGCTGTATTAAGGTCAGAATTTATTTTAAAAGGGTTGTTGTATTGAGATATTTTATACTGGAGGCAGAAACTCCAGGGAAGATAGGGTTTCTAATATCTTACTAATATGGTTAATCTTGCTAACAACTTACTTCCTGAAAAATTCAAAGATATCTGTAGATGAGGACGCAATTTTCTTTAAGCAAATGAACCTTAACTAGTTTTAAAGAGAATTTATTAAAATGTGCTTTACTATAGTCAGCATAGCCTTATTTTAAAGGAAAAACTGACCCTAGCAGGTAAATTCGTTTTCTGCTTTCTGAGGAAGACACTAAAAGTTAAAGAGAATTCATTTCAATAAATATGTATTGCGAACTTTTTGTGCCAGATAATTTTTAAGTCATTGTGTATATTACAGTGAACAGAGACAAAAATTCTCCGGACTGGGAGATTGAGTTCAAGTGGGGCCTACAGAGAGACAAGAAAAAATACATAATCCATAATAATTTATTATACAGAATAAATTATACAGTATGTTAGGTGATGGTAAGTGCTGTGAGGTAAATAAACCTGGGAAGGTAGTTTTGGGGCAGGGGATATAATTTGAATTTGAGAAAAGACCTAAGGGAATGAGGGCAAAAATCAGATACAGATCAGGGTAAAGAGAGTCCAGACCAAAAAAAAAACAAAAAACAAAAAACAAAAACACGTAAATGCTCTGAAGTTCAATTTGACCTGGATGTTCATAAGTAGCAAAGGAATCTGGAATTACATAGTATGAAAATTCCATGATGTAATTTTCTCTTGATAAAATATGACGAAATTTGTAAATACTACTCAACTAATCAAGTAGATTCATTTAATAAACTGAAATACTGAATAAGATTTCAAGTTATTTGTCTAAACAATTTAGTCCCCCTAGCCCATGCAAGATTTTATATGATTTTGGAATATTATTCAAATATTACTCCTCTTATCCCTACTCCATGAGGAAAGTACTTAGGTATTATTTTGTATCCTTTTTACTTTTTATTTTATGATTACACAGGAGATAAGGCAAACTATGCAAAATATTTATGGACCTCTTTATTTTCCATTAATCAAAATAGAATTGATAAAGTGTCCAAAATATCAGAGAAAAGAAAAAGGGAAATATCTTATAAAATTGTCATGAATTCATTTATTTTTTTCCATATATACATTGAGTTACTGTCATATATCAGTAGCATGTTAAGCATTGGAATTTTGGTACCATAAAAAATACATGATTTTATACTTAAGAAGTTTACATTTTAGTGAGACAGTCATGTATTATATGAAAGAAATCAAAATAATTTGAAAGACTGTTATATGGAAATATGCAGTGTTAAGGAAACCTTTTGTCTTAGAAATCAGGAATGGGCTCAGCATAAAAAAGGTATTAGTCAAAGAGAAAGTGATTGAATACCAAATAATGCTAATATTTCTACTCTGAAAGTTGACCATAGTTGGGCAAAGTGGATATCATTAATAACTCCAAAAAACACAGTTCAGTACAGTAGTGAGAGTGAAAGCTTTCAATATGTTCATAAGTAAATGGAGGCAAAGAAATAGAAATCGAGAATATAGATAGCTCCTTAAAGAAGTTTTATAATAAATGGCGATGAAAAATGAGGTAGGGCATGAAGGTGGGATGAAAAGTGATAGATTTTTCCAGATTGGATTTATATAATATTTTTCCTATGTTTATGACCACATTTTAAAAAAATGATGACAGGGCACTAAGAGCAGTCAATGGCCAAATGGATTTCCTTATGTAAATGAGATGGCAAAGAATTAACGTAGCGGTGGAAGAGTGGGCATCAAGTGACAGTATTATTTATTTAGAAAGCAGAGTACCTGGCTTCTGATACAGGTAGATTCATACATGCAGGAAAATCAAAAATTACTCTTCCAATTTCTTCAACTTCCTCAAGGAGAAAAAAGGGGCAGGATTACCAGGTCAGAAGGACAAGTGACAGAGAGTGTTGGTGACATAAGGAAGACATGATGTCAAATAGTTGCTGAGTGGCAGGCATGTTCAGGGACTCAGTGGCAGATGCGGTACAGGTGGGGGGTGGAGTGAACCAAGCACTGGAGTTTCATCAGGTGAATATGCTGAAGGAAGAGCATTGCAGGAAAATGGAAGTTCCATACAAGGAAAGTTAAATGCTGGGAGTCTCAGTCTATTCTGTGCTGTTGCAACAGAATACCACAGGTGGGTAATTTCCAAGGAACATGCATTTATTTCTCATATTTCTAAAATCTTTGAAAGTTGAACATCAAAATTCTAGCATCAAGTTGAGATCTTTCTTACTGTGTCTTCACACTAGGACATATTTGTGCACAAGTGCTGTAACTACTCCTGGACCTTTTTTGGCAATAAAAACATCCTGACAGTGCAAAAAAAAAAAATACATCTTGAAAATAAACACTGAAATGGGATTAGGTAAAACAAGCTGGGAAAGATAGCACAAGAAAGAGCAAACTCACTCTCATAAATCCCCTTTATAGGGGCTCCAATCCATTCATGGGAGAAGAGACCTCATGATCTAATCAGTCCTAAAGGTTCTAATACCGTCCCTTTGGTGATTAGGTCTCAACATTAATTTTGGAGAAAACACCACATTCAAACACAGTGATGAGCCATAGACTGTAACATTTATAAAGGCAAAGGGCAATAGATAGTCCAGAGTTCTGTAAATAACAAGTGTAGTCCCGTCAATGGGTAATACTTGTAAATTCTCGCGGCATCTAAGAGTTATGGCAGAAAGGATACTAAAAAGAGAGAGCTGGAAAAAATAAAGGTGGTATTTAAAGAACAGAATGTTGTAATTAAGACTATGGTGGTACACTTATTGGTATTTTTAAGGATTAGATAATGACCAAGCCATTAGATAATTGTTATTGAAGGAAAGTAGGTCAAAGGATTATGCAGCCAAAGTATCAAATGTATCACTTTGGAGAATTTTGAAATCATGACTAATCATGATTGGACTGATTTTCAGAAAGATTAAATGAGTCAGCTATAGTTTACATCCAGCTCCACGTCTGTGAGATAAAGCTCTCACACGTGTAAATTTGAAAATAGTTTCAGATGATTTTGTATCTAATACTATTAGAAATGGAAATAGCCGTGAGGTGTTTCAGGGGTGTCTCAGTGGTTGTCACATGCCCCCATTTTACACCAATAAACATCTGTTTTCCTTGGTGAACATTCAGGAATATGATTTCATTGAAAAATTCCCTCCATATGCAGAGCGAAAAAATCAATGTGTGCTTCACATGTATTGAGCTCTTTCATTCTGACACAGGCTTTGTCCTGTCCAGAGTTCAGAACCTGTTGGAAGGGTGCTAATTCTCATCATGAGAGGAATAGGCACCAGGGTCCAGTGGTACAGTCATTCTCTGCAGATAAGAGGTGGCCTGAATAGGGATAGAAGTATTTGTGGGAGTCATCAGTAATTTTCTAGTTTTTTCCAAATGTTCACTTTACAAGAGCTGGGAAAACCAATAAAATTTGCAACTTTTAAGAAATGAGGTGTTTAAGGTAATGCCTCTCACCCTTAATATTCACAAGTTGTTCATACTTCTGTACTAGAAAAGATTTTTTTTTTATTTCATGGGTTACACCCATTAATGAGAAATGTACTGTTAAATAATTGTTTTATTTAGTAAAAGCTTATAATAGTTTCCTGGAGTCCTAATAAACTTTTTTCTATAGTCTTCCTGTTTATAACTTATTTTTGTGCTGTTTGCATTTACATATATTTTTATAATGTATGATATAGATATCATACATATATCTAATTTGGTATGACACATCATACCAAATTAGAGAGAAATGGCTTCATAACTATTCCCAAATAAGATTTGGGATAATATGAAAATAATGCATTTCTACATATTATCCACCCTTCACATCATAAGGGATGTTTTAGCTAGGTACTGGAGTAACCAAAGAAAGAGTGATGACTAGGGCATGTTTTGTGCCTAAGTGCTATGACTATACCTGAGTCATTTTTCTACAATAAAAACATCCTGATAGTGCCAAGAAAAATACACCTTCAAAACAACCATGGAAAATGGATTAAATAAAACAAGCTGAGATGTGAGAATGTCTCTGTCATAAAAATACCTATTAGTGATAAATATACTAACAGGTAATTAAATCTCCTGTATGTCTGCTGTATCATATACTAGGTTCTCAAGTATGTAAGTATGAATATTTTATTGCGGTGAATATGTTTTCTTACATAAACAGCGTTACAAAGAATATTTTAATTTTGTGTGAGTATATATTAATATATGTTGCATCTATTACTAGAAAGGGAATTGGGAGAGTAAATTTCCCTGTTGATCAGTATTACCACAGACTTTTTCCAAAGTTTTGTATTATCTTGTACTCCTACTATTAATATGTAACAATATCAAGTTTCATACAAAATTTTAAAATATTTAGTATAAAAATATTAAAAATTTATATTAAATAATTTATTCAAAATATTTGCCAATCTAAATTCTGTAAATAGTAAACTAAATTCTGCAAAATATATGTATGTATAGGCATATCATTTCTTATTATATAAATATAAAACTATGATATGGAGCTCACATATTCCAAAATTTATCACTTATTTTTCTGTTTTCTGAGTATTTATGGGTTATTTCATTTTTTTTGCAGTTGGCATTTTCCTTACTTATTAAAACAATATATATGGCAAGTTATTTTTTACCTTTAATTGCAAATGTACTTTTTTCAGTTTATTATTATATTTATTTACAGTAATTTCCCCCATCAACCTTAAAAAATTGTTTTCAATTTTTATTTATCATTTTTATGGTTTTTTTTGGGGGGGGTTGCAGCCATCATCATTGTTTGATGGGCCCCGGGCTGGATTCGAACCTGCCAGCTCAGGTGTATGTGGCTGGCGCCTTAGCCCGTTGAGCCACAGGCGCCGAGCCTATCATTTTTATGTTAATGGTCAAATTTCAAATTATATGAATAATAAGCCTTCTCTAACCAAGCTTATATTTTAAATTTCAGTGATTTTTGTTTACTAGTATATTTACAGTAAGTAAGTTTTGTTAACATATAATTCACAATTATACTTGTATTTTATTTGGTGTTAAGATTGTAAATGATTACTTGATTGTTAGAAAAATGTTTGATACATGGTTCAACTTTTCCTCACTGATGCAAAGAAACGCGCTTATTTTTATATAAATGCTCTATATTTTCCACTGGTTTGGAATTATATATACAGATATAAATATATGATATATAGATGTGAATATAGACAAGGATATACTAAAAAATATACATACTTATATTTATATTTACATAAGTATGTATATAAAATGGCTAATATTTGAGAGTTCTCTGTTCAAAATTTTTCTAGTATCTTCAAATGTTTGTTTTCTAATATGAAATTTAATGAAATTTAGTCATGTTTCGTCAAGTTTCAAAAACAACCTTTGAAATGTTGATTCAGGGCTTGGCGCCTGTGGCTCAGCGGGCTAAGGTGCCAGCCACGTACACCTGATCTGGTGGGTTCGAATCCAGACCCGGGGCCCGCCAAACAACAATGACGGTTTCAACCAAAAAATGGCCGGGCTATTTTTTGGCCTATAGTCCCAGCTACTTGGGAGGCAGAGGCAGGAGACTCGCTTGAGCCCAGGAATTGGAGGTTACTGTGAGCTGTGATGCCATAGCACTCTATCCAGGGTGACAGCTTGAGGCTCTGTCTATAAAAAAAAAAAAAAAGAAATATTGATTCAGATATTTTTAAATTTTCAACCTAATGGCTGAAACTTGGACACCTTTATTACCTTGTATCTTTCTATCCAGGATAATATTTTGTCTTTTCATTTATAAAATTCATTTTTAGTTTTACATGTGAGAAACCTAATGTTTTATTTACAAAGGCCTTTTATAGTTTTTATTAATTTATTCCCTAATGTTGTCTTTTCATTTATTTGCCTACTGAAATTGGTGTATACACTTCCATTATCCAGTTCATTGCAGTTTTTATATCGTTACACTATTCACGTCTGTGGTTTTGTAAGTAGCCATCTAACTGAATTTTAATATTGTGCCATTGTATTTTAGTTTTCAATTATCTTTGAATTTTCTGTAGCTTTATCACTTGTTGATGTCAACATTTTCTTTCTTTTCAAAACATATACTTTTAAAAATCAAATTTAAGGAAAAGCAAACTTAGAGTGAGTATTAAGCCTATTAATAAATGTTTATAACA
This sequence comes from Arctocebus calabarensis, assembly GCA_963573935.1. Taxonomy (NCBI): domain Eukaryota; kingdom Metazoa; phylum Chordata; class Mammalia; order Primates; family Lorisidae; genus Arctocebus; species Arctocebus calabarensis. The sequence continues at coordinate 29,613 of CAUYON010045696.1, forward strand.
TTTTAATTGATAAATATTATGCATGATCCTTTAATAACCTTTTAATAAGGTGGAGCATCACAAGAAGTGGGGGACTGAATATGTTATGTATGTCTGTGGATAACTGCAACATCAAAATTTATTTTTTAGTTTTTTTTAAATGACTAGACTCTTTGACTAAGACTGCTTGATCTGGAGATGATAGGAAAACCACAGCAAAACTTAATTTCTGAATTCAGTGAAAATATACATCAATGTTAGAAACCATGATGCAGGGTTTGTAATGCTCAAACTGTGAGGCGACCCTCATGTCCCCTATGCCTTTACCCTAAAAAGAGGGCCTTAATGAAGGAAGTATTTGATTTCAGTAATGTCATTCCACGTTTATCTCCATGATACGGCTTCTGTCAATGGAACCTCCTGTCTCCCAGATAACCACTAAGTGAGAGACTGTTTTTAGTCGTCCTCTGAATGTTATTGCACTGAGAAGAGCTCATGTTTTATAAGGTGATGTGGAGGGGCGCAGAGGGCTGGAGGGATGTCATGGAGGGAGGCCTGGGACATCCCCAGGGTCCTGGGAATGTAGCTTCAGGTTGGTGAGCTAGTAGAGTTACGAGCACCCCAGTGCCTGCCCAGGGGACCTCTTGAAATAAACCACTGGATGGATTTCCTGGGGTCAAGGGAGAAAAAGGGTGCAGAAGGTAACCCCATGAGAAGTGTGGACAGAGTGACAAGAACAGAGTCAGGGAGCTACGGATGCCAGAACACAGAGAAGCAGAGGAGCAGGTGTTCAAACTCATCAGAAACTGTAGTCAGTAGTTAACTTCCAGAAACTTCTCACCTCCCTCGGCCCCAGGCCTCATCTCCCTCCTCTCACAGTGGACAGTATCAGAGTAAAGGTGACTCTGATGTTCCCAAGAAGCAGGGAAACTCCAACATGGAGATCAGAACTTAGGTAGTGACTAAAATGTTCCTAACTGATTATATTATACATTCATCTAAATTTACCAGAACAAGAGAGATGTAAGTAGCAACTTAAAAATTTTTCCACATCTATCAAACCATACGGTCCTAGCACATGATGTTGAAATCATTCATTAGCAAAAATAAAAACAAAAATATTTTGTTTGCATATAACTCATACATGATTGATATACTGTAGTCTAGTTTCTACTCTAGAATAATGTTTTCAAAACTTATCACTGTCTATGAGTCGCTTCATACTGTTGAAACAAAAATCCAAGTTTTAACGTACACAGTCTGTTTTGGTTTTCAGCTTTGTTTGTTTGCTTTTTTGCTTACAGATTTATGGTGATTCTAATACTTAGAAAATATTGAAACTCGTTGCTCTAACACAGACCTTCTCATACTTTCATATTCATAGGAATCACAGTGTGTCTAGATAATATTGTAATTTCTGTTTCAGTAGGGCTAGGTTAGTGGTTCTCAACCTTCCTAATGCCACCACCCTTAAATACAGTTCCTCAGGTTGTAGTGACCCCCAACCATAAAATTATTTTCGTTGCTACTTCATAACAGTAATTTTGCTGCTGTTATGAATCGTAATGTAAATATCTGATGTGCTGGATGTATTTTCATTGGTAGCAGCCCACGGGTTGACAACCACTGGTCTAGGTGGTGACATTTCGCCTTTGTATCAATAGCCCTCATCATGCTGATGCTATGTCAAGAGTCACCTTTAATAGCAGGATCTGCAACATATTTTATGGAGACAATTAGAAGTATCTCTTTTGAGAAAATTAACTTAAATTCACTTTTGAAACACTTGTATCTTATGTTAAGTGTGCATGTGCCAGACAGTGGGTGTGTGTAAGAGAGAAATTTGCATTGAAATTTGAAAACGTAATGGTTTAAGTTAAATTTTCTTTCAAATTTATGTTCAGAGATAAGCAAATCATCTTCTCGTGAATCACTTCATGTTCCTTGTATATGTATTTTTTTCTCATTTGTAATTTTTTTAATTTAATGCATTGTTGATATTTATTTTGATTGGGTTAGCTAACGGCATAACTACATTACATTTAAAAAAAACTATTGTGATTTTTTGTAAATATACATGTTACTGTTTTATTATTTTTCTAACTTACTTTTTTATTTTGTTTTTCGATTTATTACTTTTTGCTTTTTCTTCCATCAATATTATGATTTTCTATCATATTTATCCAATACATAATTAACTTCTATTTTTTTGTTTAGAAAAATAGAATTTAAGTACACAATTTCAGCAATCTTTAGCCAGAACCATTAATTCTGGGAAATTAGCATTTTCATTGTCATTATTTTTCATCTTTGCAATTTGTGTTTTAATTTTTCTTTTAATTCAATAGCTGTTTTGCTACTGTAATTGGTGTAGCAGGCATTTTTTTTTTTTTGCTATAAAGCACTTTATTTAGCTTGATCAGAGAATGTCATTTCACCTTCTGTAAATGTTGACATTTTCTATTTGTCCTAACATACAGTAAAAGTTTTATAATATTTTTCTTCTCTTTAGAAATATTAGTCTTTTTATATCATGAGTTTAGACTAATCTACTAGCTCAAATATCATTATGAAGATTGAGTTCTCTGCACATTTTAACTTTTTTTGTCCAGTTTATCTTTTACCTCTTATGCTTTTTACTACATTTCCCCTTTTACTTCTGATGTTTAAATTTTGATTTATTTTTCTTGAACATAAATATATGTTGTTGTCAGAGTTGAGTTCCCCTTTTTCCTTCGTGTGTTACTTTTACCTTGAACCCACACTCTGCTTTTTCCCCTTCCTATACATTTTTCATATATATAGCTAATTTAGTTTCAATTATTTTCAGCCACTTTGTGCTATATACATCTCTAGTAGTGCAGACTCTATTATTCTGTTTTTTAGATATTAGCAATTACCCTCATCCCATACACATTGATTTACATATAAGCCATAACATACATGTATTAGCTTTCAGAATCACCCTTGTATTTTATGTATATTTGAATGATTCATTAACGTTTTTTGTCAGTGAGCCTTTATATTTTCTTCTGTGATTTTCTTTATGGTAAGAATATGGTTCCATTGTTAAGTTTTATTGACTGCTGTCATATACAAATCGCTATATTTATTAGCTTTTGGGTTTGTCCATTGTAATTTAAGTATTAACAAAAATGAGAAACTTTTGCCTGAATACTTCTTCCTATTCTTTATTCTTGCCAATTTTGTTAGTTATGTATTTATTTTATAGTTCCAAGGGTACTGCTATTCTGTTTAAAAATAAAAAAACACAAGCTCTGCCGTAATCCAGACTTAGTTATATACTTAAATGGGCATAATTGACTCATCAACCCTTTCCGTACATGGCATTATTGATTAGCTGGCTGGATTCATCAAGAAACTGTTCTTTCACATGTCCCTGAAATTATGTGTGTTTTTACCCTTGAATTCTTTCATTTTGGAGAATATTTGTTTTTTTGTTTTGTTTTGTTTTGGGAGAATATTTGTTTAATGCATTTTTACTTGAATCATACCTGAGGAGGATACACAGGTCTTTGTTCACAATTTCTTTCTGTGAGCATTTAGCGCTACTGTGGAGAACCCAGAGGCCAGTCAGAGATTTTGGATTTTAAGTCACCTGACATTTAGTTTGTTTTTCTCCTAGATTTTTATGTCCTGTGGCTCTTAAATTTTAACTTGGAATAATTTTTTAAGCATGAATTGCTAAAGTTCACACTCGGAGGAAGTCTTTGTTAGGGCCTGAGGATTTGCCTTTCTGACAAGTTGTGATTCTGACACTGCAGGTCTTGGGAACACACCTAGAGAAAGCCTGGTCTCTGTGGTCTCTATGCTCTTCCTTTTTATCATTGGGATTCAGTTACATTATTAGGACATATCTCATTGTGATGTGTTCTCTTACACTGTGTCATTTTCAAATGAATATCCTGATCCTTTTCTCAGAGAAAGTTTCTGCTACGATCACACAGAATATCTTTTTTTTCCTATTTTTTCTTTGACCTCTGTAGAGCTATCAATTAATTCTAATGCGTTTCTCTATAGTTTTTTCTTCTTTTTTGTTCTTCAGAATTTATTTTCCTAACTTTATGTGTCTGGGTGTATGTGGGTGCACATATGTACATGCAAGCAGGAAAGGAGATATCTATTTCTATCTGTTTATAAAATTTTTGTTGCTCTGAAGTTTAACACAATGCCTAATAGGGCTTGAAGCTTATCTTCACCACATAATAAATAATTATAAAGTGATGTGCAAGAGTCATTTGAGTAAGGGAATACCCCATAAGACGCTGAGTGTCCCTTGAGACCACATCTTCTGTCTACCCTAACCTGACTTATATACTATTTGCTTCCTTGTTTTATTTTTTTCTTTTTATTCAATCTAAAAATACATTCCCACACTGAATGGTTTTGCTGATGTAAAATTTGAACATTTGTGTGACGGAAATTATCTAATATTTATTTCATTCATTTTACTTTTCTATTTCATTTTAAAGGTTGTTTAAATATTATTTTAATGAGAATTTCGATAGTGATATTAATTAAAATCTATTAAAACACATCCATTATCAGGCTATTTAAGGCTTTATATCAGAATCTCAATATAAATGCAAGTTGCTTTCATGCTTCAGTAAAATTTGGGATGTTTTTGGTTGTCAGCTGGTTCTCTTATAATCAGTTACTCAGGAATCCAGCCTCCTTTTCCCTATAGGTTTCCAGCAGCCCTGTGTGAAGCTGTGGCATGCAAGAACGCACATGATCCAAGCATAGCCTCAATTTGTAAGTGCAACTCGAATGTCAGTTCAATATTTGGAGACTTACAGTAATAGCCTAAGTTATACCTCAATAACTTTTTTTAAACAGGTTTTTGCTTTAGGTTAAAAAGTGTATTGTAGATTTGAATATCAAACACAAAGGACTAGTCTTAGTAAATACTAACATATATATGGAGTGAGGACAATACATGCATAGTGTGAGGGTGTATTATATCTATACAGGAGTAGTTTAAAAAAGGCCAAAGTAGAAATATACTGTCAACGTTTTGGTGATTTTGACTAAGAAATTAAAAGTACTAATGAATAATAAGATTGAATAAAAATGTGGAGAACAATTGATAACTGACAGCATTAGCAAGGTAATAGAATAGTGTAATGAATAGTTTTTAAAAACATAATTTGAATATATCAAATAAATACAGACAGTCCCTGAATTACATATATCTGATTGACATGTGATTCACACTTAAATGGAGGCTGCTACAGGTAATAGGTAAATGTACGTGCAATTTACATCTACATTCAACGCAAGAACAAACCAACAGAACTGGTCTTGTGCTTGATCTGGGGACAGCCTGTATGCAACTTAGTTTTTTCTATATCTTGGTTATTATAAAAAATGTTGTAATAAACATGGATGTACATGTAATTTCAGTTCCCTTGGATATGCACCTAGAAAATAAAAGGCTTGCTTGCTTATCTCATAGGTCTATTTCTAAATTTGGAGGAACGTGAAAGCCATTTTCCTCACAGGTCTAAATTTACATTCCCACAGACAGTGTACAGGGTTCCTGTTCCTCCACATCCTTGTCATCCTTGTCAACACTTACTGTCTTTTGTTTCATTGACAGTAGTCATTTTAGCATTTACTAGGTGATATTTGATGGACTGTTGTTTGAGTTGCATATTTGTGATGTTGAGCACTTTTTCATATGTCTGTTAGCCTTTGGAAAAATGTTTATTCGGTTCCTTTATCTGTTTCTAAATTTCTTTCATTTTTACCTTTGAGTAGTTTGAGTTCCTTGTATACTTACATATTAAACCCTCACAAGATATTCAGTTTATAATATTGTCTTCCATTTAAAGATAGCTTCTTCACTCTGTTAATTCTTTTCTTTTCTATGTGACATAATCATATTGCTCAATTTTTTTTTTTTTTTTTTTTTTGCTATTGTTGCCTGTGTTTTGGGGGATTGTATCCAAAATATCCTGACTAACACCAATGTCAGGAAGCTTTTTCTGTTTTGTCTTTAAATTGATTTATAGTTTCAGGACTTATGTTTAAATCTATAATCTGTTTTAAGTTTATTGTGGCATAGGGATAAGATAATTATACAAATTTATTCTTCCACATATGAATATTCAGTTTTCCCACTTTATTATTTGGTAACAAACTAATTCTCATACCTTTTGTTCTTTTTCATTTAGTCAATTCTGAGAACCTTATTTTGTTTTTCCTGTCAACATATATCATAATTCATCCAGTCCTAGCTTGATGGTTTTTATAAAGTATCTGGACATGTGAGCAAAATTGCGGAAAGAAGTAGAGGATATTAACCAATTGATTATTCTCTGAAACCCAATTCTTCATAACTAGTGCTGTCTACTGACTTTCTGTCCTCTCATGTTTAATTATTCCCATTACCAAATACTTGAACACATATTATAAAGCAGATGAAATTGATTGCTGTAGCAAATTCTATGCTTACTTTCGAGGGGAAAATTATCATGACAAGATTGCCATAGAGACTAAGTTCTAAATTTCTGCTGTTCAGAGTCTTTACTGTTTGATATAAAGCACCACTCATAGAGAAATATTTTTGACAATGCTTACTCACTATATCTTTTGATTATAGCCTTGAAACCCCAAATTCTATGATATAACAATATTCTTTTGGAAAACGAAAAATATTTTTTCCATGTTTTAATTTTTTAAAATAACAAAATTTTTATGGCCCCAAACATTGTAACACACCTGACAATTCTTGCCTGATTTGCCCAGCCCTGGATGGCATCTCATTTTAAATCTTCTCCATGGAATAGTCAATCTAAATGATTGAATGCAATCTTTTGAGATCCTTCCCAAACTGTCTGTTTTTTCTACAAAATGAAATTTACAGGTAGAGATTCCAGACGATGTGAAATGAATAATAGGGCATTGAAGAGTGACACTCAAGTCTGAATGATAAGTAAAAACGTGTTCATAGCAGATTCTTCCTAACAAGAAGCAAGGAAGAGGTTTAGTGTATGCTTTGGGGGAACTAAATCCATTGCTTAAGTTTTAAAGTGTATCTACCTTATGTTTCTACAGACATTTTTGGCTCATTTAAAATAACTAGGAATGAGATAAGCAGACACAGATCTTATTATTAAATCCTTACATGGTTTCATTTCCCATAACTCTTGCATTTCACGCCTCCATTTATTTAGTTAACATGTTTGCAAGTCCTTCAATTTAAGACAGAGACAGAAGGTACATAATGACTGCTTTGATAAAGCTCACCTAAATATAAATAAATAGATTGCAAAATGATAACTCTATTACTGAAATAATATGCTGCTAAGTGGACAAAGAGCAGAACATGTAACATACTCACATTGGATATCAGACATATGGAGAGATTTTTTTCTGCAGCAAAAATAAGAAAGAGAACAAGTTAGTGTCATCAGCATCTTGGCAATATTTAAAATAGGAGACATTTTGTGTATCAGGCGGTAAATTCTGTGCTTTCAGTTCAATTATTTTTTCTTTTGAGGACGTAAATCTTTAAAAAAAATTGACTAGAAACTACATTAAAATTTAGTTTGTAAATTAAAAATTACTATGGGCTTTTCTACAACTTTCTCAATAATCAAGTTATTTTATACATATCATTAGATAATTTTTCATGTATTTTTTAGTAGAAGGGATGAAGGAAAATAGGAATAAGAAGCTTAGGTATTTTAGTAACTCTTACATAAAGAGTTTCTGAAAAATAAAAATCTTACAGCTAGTATTCAAATTACTTTCTTCTGATTTGGTTAGTTTCATTTTAGCATAACTCCAATATACAAGTCTTTACAGTGCTTTAAGTATTATATGTTGTGTAATTTGTGAAGATAAGATATCAAGGAGATAAGTTTTTAACCAATAATATAGAGATATCAGTAAATCATCTGTATGAGGTCTGGCAATCAAGTTTGAGAACTTACCACTGTGTGCTTACGTTGGTAGCACCGTACACATATCTGCGTAAGGTTTCATAACCTGGGTATATTAGTGTCCCACAGTTGTGTTCCAGTCAGCATGTGACAGTGTTTTGCCAAGTGGCATTTATTATTGTTTTTGTTTGTTATGTGTCATCACAAGAATGATAACGCTTGAATTAAAGCAATGAGCTCACATATTTCTTGTTAAGCTTTGCAAGAGTTCAACTTGAATTATGAGGAACATTTTAATTCAAGTTTATGGTGATAATGCCATGAAGAAGATAGCAGTATAGAAATGGATTAAATAATTTTTTCTGAGGAGAGAAAAAGAATCACTGATGAAGAATGGTGAGGATAGCCAGTAAAGAGAATAACTAAGGGGGAAAAAATGGTAAAACTTCCTCAAAATGTGCATCTAGATCGTCAGCTGACTCTGAGAAGCATGACAGACCAAGTAAACATCAATAGAGAAACAGGAAAATCTTAACTGAAAGTCTTAACATGATAGGTGTGTGCAAAAATGGTCATGGAGGCACTCATCAATGAACAAAAGCAAAGGGAGTCTGAGTTTGCCATGGCCTTTTGTAGAGGCAAGACAATGTTTGTGGCCATGTTATCACTGGTGATGAAACAGGAGTGTACCAATATGATTCTGAAACAAAGTATTAAAGTGCATAATGGCAATCATCCAATTCTCCACTAACAAATTATTCCAGTCCAAATCAAGAGTCAGAACAGTGTTGCTACCTTTTTTGATATTGGAGGGAATGTTCATTATGAATTTCTATCAATCGGGCAAATTGTTAACCAAGTTTACTATATGGAATTGCTGAAAAATGTTGCATGAAAATCTTAGACAAAAACCACCAGAACTTTTTACCAGCAACTCATGGGTCTTGCATTATGACAATGCACCAGCTCTCACGAAACCATTTATGATAGAGTTTTTAGCCAGTAAACAAATAACTGTATAGGAACAACAACTCACCTGGTCTGTCCCCCAACAACCCTTTTCTTAAGGTAAAGAAAACATTGAAAGGAAGATATTTTGATGACATTTGGGACATCCAGGCTAATACCATGACAGCTCTGATGGCCATTCCTGAATAAGAGTTTTAGTATTACTTTGAAGGGTGCATCAGTGCATAGCTGCTTCTTCCTTTTTTTTCTTGTAATTTATTTTTGCAGTTTTGGGCCAGGGCTGGGTTTCCGGCATATAGGGCCAGCGTCCTACTTTTTTGAGCCACAGGCACCACCTAGTGTATAGCTCCTTAAAGGGAATACTTCAAAGTTGATGGCAGTGATATTCAGCAGTGAAGAATGAAATACTTTTCTAGGATGTATTCATGAACTTAATTGTCAGACCTCATTCACACATAATTCAACAATTTTGGAACAACACTCTTTGACAACAATCCTTGCTTCCATTTTAGACCTAGATACTGAAAGTGCTCTCTTTGTCCATGAATGTTAAAAGTCTTTGTATATGTCATCACACGCATCATTGCCTTTTTGTTAGCATCACACTCACCCCTACTTCTGTGAAGTTAAATTCATATTTATCTTTAGTTGATCTCAGTGCCAGTCTTGCTTAGATTACTGGGTATTTATATCTGCATGTTGTGACCATGGTTTAGTTCCAACCTTAACACGTTTGTTTCAATCTTGTCTCCATTAAGTTTTTTTTTTGTGTGTGTGCTCCTTCTGCTCTTATATTTATTGCAACCCAGAAAATTAAATGACTAACTAGGGAAATGCATTCTATTTTTTAATGTTACACAAGGTAGCTTTTTTTTTCGCTTGATTTTTAACCTGTTGTTCTTTATTTTCCAGAAAATGTGCATTATGACTCTGCCCTTCATTCTCAAATGCCCATCTGTTCCTACTGTTTATTTCCAGACTTAAATAGTGAGTGACATCATTATAATTTCTATGGCAACCAACTGCATTGACATTAAAAGATGATACAGCCTTCAGATAGTATAAAAACAGCAGAAGCTTGTGAACTGTTAAAAACAATCTCTTCTGTTCATGCAAATGTCTTTAATAAAAAAAGGAAGGATTTGTCGTAACTCTTTGAAGGCATACATATTCTGAGACTCCAAAATTCTTATCAGTACAAGAAACTCTTTTATGTACTAAATAGTTTTAACTGTTCTACCTTGATATTTTCTCAAACCCTTTAGCAGCACTCTATTTTTCTAATTTTGGAATGAGAAATAATGAGGGTATAAAATAGCATTTTAAAATTCCATTTGGAAATTGCAATATAGCAACTTAACATGTTTACACAAACATCTTCTAAGTTTCAGTATAAGATCATAGATAATCAGGTACTTACAATGTGGACGTTACAGAGATTGTGTTGGAAAGAAGTCTCAGAAACCTAAGGGAGAAAAGCTGAGATTTGAAACTGAGATGGAGAGAAAGAGCTTGGTGGTCTGAGACAGTCTCTCAGTTCTTTGGTTTAGTTAGATTATACCCAAGGCCACAGTGTGTGTGTGTGCACACGTGCATGTGTGTGTAAGACAGACAGTATATTATGCAGAATTATAGAAAACGTGAATAAGAAGGTTAAAATCTTGAAAGGGAATCTGTGATGTACCACCCAGATCTCCCACTCAGGCAAGCATCCCCCTGGCTTCTGGGAATGTTAAGAGACCACCACTCTCTTTCCCACTCAGGCAAGCATCCCCCTGGCTTCTGGAATGTTGACAGACCGCCACTGTGTCTTTCCAGGAATTGCTCTCATCCAAACAGAGCAGTCACATGCAACATCACCCTATACTCCACACCAGCTTTCACTTTGTGGCTGATCCTTGCAAAAAATATAGAGGCCCAGATATTTCTGGGACTGCCAAGAGAGAAAAGGTACTTTAGTTCAAAGGAACTATAGGAACTAGCCAATATTTACCAACAGGAGCCAAGAGAATACAGATAGGACTGCATTCTAGGGGCTGAATCATGGCAGAGATGACTATAGGCTATATAAGGAAGACTCTATCGATATGTGCTTACTCTCTTATGCTGTAGGGTTTAATACTCGGGCAACGACCACAAGAAATTGAAATACTACGCTATGGTCCTTGGCAGCTTAGTCCTAGAAGAAATTTCACACTAAATAGACTGTTGGGGTTGGCATGACCTGAAAAGAATGGAGTACTTGGAGACTTAGACCATTGAAAGTGAGGTAATTGATCATCTTTCACAGGGTTGTTAGTCTACAGTAAGGGAAATCTGGAACGGACACTTGAGAAAGTATATAAATAACAGATAGGCCTCTGGTCAGTGGCAGTGATGAGGAATGGGGTTGAAACAGGGAGTATATTAGCACTACACTTGTTGAAGTTTTTTCACAAAAAAAGAGGACAAACCAGACTCTTTGGAGGATGTTAGAAAACTTTGTTCTTAAAATATAATGGATCTGTGGCTCGGCGCCTGTAGCTCAGTGGCTAGGGTGCCAGCCACATACACCAGAACTTGGGAGTTCAAACCCAGTCTGGGTCTGCCAAACAACAAGAAAACAACAACAACAACAAAAATAGCCAGGTGTTGTGGCGAGCGCCTGTAGTTCCAGCTACTTGGGATGCTGAGGCAAGAAAATTGCTTAAGCTCAAGAATTTGAGCCTGCTGCGAGTTGTGACACCAAAGCACTCTACCCAGGGCAACATAGTGAGACTCTTGTCTCCAAAAAAAAAAAAAAAAAAAATACAATGGATCCGAGTGGAGTAAAGCTTGAGGAGAATATTTCTAGGTCACCCAGACTGACCCTTTAGGACGGCATCATACATTTCCCCAGACCCTGGGTATGTTGAAGGCTAACAGTTTACAGCCAACTTGTCCTCACATAATTTCTGCCTCTGTAGAGAATACAAGACCTCCTGGAGCACTCTAATTACCATAACTCTTTCATACCATGACATAAAGAATGAACTCTGAAGGACAATCCTCGCTCCACAATGCTCCATCATGTTGGCCAAAGTTTGCACAACTGCGGTGCAGTTCACTTGTGTCCTCTGTGTAATCCTTCTTTCTTTACTCCCTTACAGAAGTATATTTCATGGGCACTTCCCTCATACATCCAATAAGCCTCCCACGTGAAAATCCAAACAGCTTAATCTAAGAAAAATGTCTATAAAGAAACAGTCATTGGGGGAGTATGTCGTGATGTAGTGTGCTTTGTGTTACTTAACTCCAAGAGATGTATTATACAGTGGGATTCTTATTTGGATGAGAGTTTGAATTACACAACCTCTGAATGACCTCCAAGTTCCAAAATAATCTTTCAGATTCCCTACGAGCATGCGTGCACGCGCACACACACACATCCACACATAGTTACACACACACACTGGGCATACGTTAAATTCAAACATTTTTCTATGCATGTTACAGTAAGAATGACATCTTCATACAGACCAAGAATGTTTTTTTCTTTTTCACAACATGAAGCTTAAATTTAAACAAATGGGACTGTAGAGTGGTGAATTTGGATTGAGTAAATAAATACATGATTAAAGAAAGAAAAAATCATAGTTAAAGGTAAATTAATATGTAAACACACAAAAAAGGTAAAATTGTGTGTTGCAGCCCGTATAGCCTATGGCTAGGAGGAGTGAGAGTTATAAGAAATACCTGTATAGCTCAATAATGGAACACCTGGGTGGAAAGTGCATGGAGAGGGATTTAGCTCTCCTAGCAAGCATGAGAGCTCATGAGATGAGAGTAGTGGTGAATTGGCAGTATCTACACCTGTGGTGTTGAGAGGCACGAGATCAGTCTTATATTAGGCTGGAGGAGAAGGCAGTCAGGAGCATGCGCATTCTATCACGGGCTTGTTTACTCTGACTCTGTCTCCTCTCCTGCCTGCACAATGCCAGCACGGCATCTCTCTGCTGAAGATCCACCAAGCTCCACTAAAGACTGAGATCTGCTTTCTAAGAAGACTGCTTTACTCTCTCTAAGACACACTCTCTCTCTCCAGCTAAAGTAGACAGCCCTCAGGCACCTAAGAGAAACTGAACCTGAGCAAGGTAACTAACTTAGCGGTCCGTGTCCCGAACCTAGTTAAGCCGGCCTGAGACCTGGCCAATCCAGGGCCCTGACAAGTGGTGTCAGAAGTGACTTGTATAGCCGGGCGTTGTGGCAGGCGCCTGTAGTCCCAGCTACTCGGGAGGCTGAGGCAAGGGAATCACCTAAGCCCAGGAGTTGGAGGTTGCTGTGAGCTATGTGACACCATTGCACTCTACTGAGGGCTATCAAGTGAGACTCTGTCTCTACAAAAAAAAAAGTGACATGTGACATTTCTGTTAAATGATAATCCCATGGACTTTTAAAATAATATATTATTAACATTTAAAATCAGATTTTACAGTTAGTTTTTTTTCCTTCTCATATGGGTTCAATTTTCAGCACTTTTCTTTCTGGAAGATTCGGGCCTCTATAAAAGTAGTTAACTACGGGCGGCTCCTGTGGCTCAGCGAGTAGGGCGCCGGCCCCATATACCAAAGGTGGCGGGTTCAAGCCCGGCCTCGGCCGAACTGCAAAAACAAAAAAATAGCTGGGCGCTGTGGCGGGTACCTGTAGTCCCAGCTACTAGGGAGGCTGAGGCAAGAGAATCGCTTAAGCCCAAGAGCTGGAGGTTGCTGTGAGCAGTGTGACGCCACGGCACTCTACCCAGGGCGATAAAGTGCTACTCTGACTCTAAAAAAAAAAAAAAAAAAAAAGAACTAGTACCTATATTACTAAACCGCTTCCAAAATATAGAAAAAGAAGGAATACTACCCAACACTTTCTATGAAGCAATCATCACCTTGATTCCCAAACCAGGAAAAGACCCAACAAGAAAAGAAAATTATAGACAAATTAATATTACTCAAGAAAGCAAAGGCAAAATGTACAATAAAATACTAGTAAACAAAATCCATCAGTATTTTCAAAAGATATCCCATCATAATCAATTGGAGTTTATCCCAAGGATGCTTCAATGTATGGATATT
>CAUYON010045697.1:0-45201 GCA_963573935.1 Arctocebus calabarensis
TCTCTTTCACTCCTTCATCCTAGGCTATAGTTGTGTTTCATTCTTCATATGCAAGTGTGAGTGAATATAAATTGGATTCACAGTAGTACTGAGTACATTGGATATTTTTTTTTCCATTCCTAAGATACTTTACTAAGAAGGGTATTTTCTAGCTTCATCTATGTAAACATATGCCTTTTTTAATGCTGCATAGTATTCCATGGTATACATATACCACAATTTTTAATCCATTCATGGGTCAATGGGCACTTGGGCTTCTTCCATGACTTGGCAATTATGAATTGAGCTACAGTGAACAATCTGGTGCAAATATCTTTATTGCCAAATGATTTTTGGTCCTTTGGATATACACCTAGAAGAGGAATTGCAGGATCAAATAGCAAGTCTACATTTAGATCCCGGAGTGTTCTCCAAACTTCCTTCCAAAAGGAATGTACTAGCTTGCATTTCCACCTGAGTGCAGAGTGTTCCTTTTTCTCCACGTCCAGGCCAACATCTGTAGTTTTGGGATTTTGTGATGTGGGCTACTCTTACTGGGGTTAGATGGTATCTCAGAGTGGTTTTGGTTTGCATTTCTCTGATGATTAAAGATGATGAGCATTTTTTCATGTGTCTGTAGACCATGCACTTGTTTTCTTCAGAGAAGCTTCTGTTCATGTCTCTTGCCCACAATGAAATGGGCTCACTAGTTTTTTTCTTAGCAATAAGTTTGAGTTCTTTGTGGATTCTGGTTATTAGACCTTTGTCGGAAATATAACTTGCAAAAATCCTATCCCATTCTGAGGCCTGTCTACTTGCTTTACTTAGTGTGTTCTTGGCAGTGCAGAAGCATTTTAATTTGATTAGATCCTAGTAATGTATTTTTGATGTTGCTTCAATTGGCCGGGGTGTCCTCTTCATAAAGTATTCTCCCAGGCCAATTTTTTCAAGTGTTTCTCCTGCACTGTCTTTAAGAATTTTTATAGTTTCATGTCTTAAGTTTAAGTCCTTTAATTAGTGAGAGTCAATTTTTGTTAGAGGAGAAAGGTGTGGGTTCAGTTTCAGTTTTCTACAGGTCGCCAGCCAATTCACCCAGCACCTTGTATTTTCTCAGACCATCATGGAATGAAAGTTGAACTCAGTAACAACAGATATCTGCATACTCATACAAAAACATGGAAACTAAATAACCTCATGCTGAATGATAGCTGGGTCATAGATGAGATTAAGAAGGAAATTACCAAATTTTTGGAACAAAATGAAAATTAAGACATGAACTATCAGAACCTCTGGGATACCATAGAAGCATTCCTAAGAGGGAAATTTATAGCATTGCAAGCCTTCCTCAAAAGAATGGAAAGAGAGGAAGTCTACAACTTAATGGGACATTTCAAGCAACTGGAAAAGGAAGAACATTTGTTGAATAGGGAATCTTTCCCCCAGTTTATATTTTTGATAGGCTTATCAAAAATAAAATGATGATAAGTGTCTGGGTTCACCTCTTGGTCTTCAATTCTGTTCCTTACATCTATCTTTCTATTTTTGTGCCAGTACCATGCTGTTTGGATCACTATTGATTTATAGTATAGTCTGAGATCTGGAAGCATGATTCCTCCTGATTTTTTTTTTTTTATTTCTAAATAATGTCTTGGCTATTTGAAGTTTTTTCTGATTCCATATAAAATGAAGTATAATTTTTTTGAGATCTTTAAAATATGACAATGAAGCTTTAATAGGAATTGCAATAAAATTGTATATTGCTTTGGGTAGTATGGACATTTTAACAATGTTGATTCTTCCCAGCCGTGAGCATTGTATATTTTTCCATTTGTTAACATCTTCAGCTATTTCTTTTCTCAGAGTTTCATAGTTCTCTTTATAGAGATCTTTCACGTTCTTAGTTAGATACACTCCTCGGTATTTCATCTTCTTTGGCACTACTGTAAAGGGAATAGAGTCCTTGATTGCTTTTTTGCCTTGACTATTGTTGGTATATATAAAGGCTACAGATTTGTGAGTGTTAGTTTTGTATCCTGAGATGTGGCTGTATTCCTTGATCACTTCTAGGAGTTTTGTAGTTGATTCCCTGGGGTTTTCCAGATATATAATCATATCGTGCAAAGAGTGACAGTTTGATCTTCTATGGTCCTATTTGGATTCCTTTGATTGCTTTCTCTTGCCTGATTGTGGTGGCTAAGACTTCCATTACAATGTTAAAAAGCATTGTAAAAACAGTGGGCATCCTTGCCTGGTTCCTAATCTGAGTGGAAATGATTTCAATTTTATTCCATTCAATACGATATTGGCTATGGGTTTGCTGTAGATGACCTCTATCAGTTTACGAAATGTTCCTCCTATACCTATTTTCTTAAGCGTTCTGATCAAAAAAGGATGCTGAATATTATCAAAAGCTTTTTCTTCATGAATTGAGAGAATCATATGGTCTTTGTTTTTTAATTTGTTTATGTGATGTATTATATTTATGGATTTACATATATTAAACCATCCTTGGGACCCTGGGATGAAACGCACCTGGTTGTGATGTATAATTTGCTTGATGTGTTGCTGGATTCTGTTTGTTAGGATCTTATTGAATATTTTTTGCATCAATATTCATTAGAGATATTGGTCTATAATTTTCTTTTCTTGTTGGGTCTTTTCCTGGTTTGGGGATCAGGGTGATATTTGCTTCATAGAATGTGTTGGGAAATATTCCTTCTTTTTCTATGTTTTGGAAAAGGTTAAGTAATATAGGTACTAGTTCTTTAAAGGTTTGGTAGAATTCTGATGTGAAACCATCTGGTCCCGGGCTTTTCCTTCTGGGGTGATTTCTTATAGTTGATGCTATTTCAGAACTTGTTATAGGCTTGTTCAACATTTCCACTTCTTTCTGGCTAAGTTTAGGAAGATAGCATGTTTTCAAGTATTAATCTATTTCCTTCAGATTTTCATACTTCTGAGAATAGAATTTTAGGTAATATTCATTAAGGATTTTTTGAATTTCTGCAGAGTCTGTTATTATTTGGCCTTTATCATTTCTGATTGATGAAATTAGAGATTTTACTCTTCTACTTCTGGTTAGGTTAGCCAAAGTTTTACCTGTTTTATTGACCTTTTCAAAAAACAAGCTTTTTGATTCATTGATCTGTTGTATGATTCTTTTGTTTTCAATTTCATTTAGTTCTGCTCTAATTTTAGTTATTTCTTTTCTTCTGCTGGGTTTAGGGTTGGAATGTTCTTCCTTTTCCAGTTGCTTGAGATGTCGCATTAAGTTGTTGACTTCCTCTCTTTCCGTTCTCTTGAGGAAGGCTTGCAATGCTATAAATTTCCCTCATAGGACTGGCTTTGCGGTATCCCAGAGGTTATGAGAGTTCGTGTCTTCATTATTGTTTTGTTCCAAAAATTTGGTAA
This sequence comes from Arctocebus calabarensis, assembly GCA_963573935.1. Lineage (NCBI taxonomy): Eukaryota > Metazoa > Chordata > Mammalia > Primates > Lorisidae > Arctocebus > Arctocebus calabarensis. The sequence continues at coordinate 3,391 of CAUYON010045697.1, forward strand.
TTTCTTTCTTAATCTCATCTATGACCCAGCTATCATTCAGCACGAGGTTATTTAGTTTCCATGTTTTTGTATGAGTATGCGGATATCTGTTGTTACTGAGTTCAACTTTTATTCCATGATGGTCTGAGAAAATACAAGGAATTTCTATTGTTTTAAATTTGCTGAGGTTAGACTTATGACCTAAGATGTGATCAATTTTGGAGGATGTTCCATGGGCTGATGAGAAGAATGTACATTAAGTTTTGTTAGGATGAAATGTTCTGTAGATGTCTGTTAAATGCAAATGTTGAATGGTTAAGTTTAAGTCTAAAACTTCTTTGCTTAGCTTCTTTTTGGAGGATCTATCCAACATTACCAAAGGAGTGTTAAATTCTCCGACATTTATGGTGCTGGAGGAAATCAAGTTGCTCAAGTCTGTTAGAGTTTCTCTATAAATTGAGGCACATTCTGGTTGGGTGCATGGCAGAGAGTTGTTATAGTTTTCTTACACCATAAAATATATTGCAAACAATTTACTCTTGGCTAAAATTATATTTTTGTATCTCTCAGAAATATAATTCATAATCATACATCGAATTTACCTATTTTATCATTCTTATGTTTGTCCTCTACACATATTGTATCTTTTAAAAATCTGGCTACTTTCATGATTTTTTTGATTTTCTTGATCAGTGATTTCAAACAACCTGTATATGATGTATCTTGGTTTAGTTTTCTTCATGTTTTTTATGCTTGGAATTTGTCAAACTTCTCAGATCTGTGAGTTTATAGTTTTATAGAATTGAAAAAAATTGAAATTTATAACATTTCAAAAAATTGAAATAGAACATTATTTCTTCCAAGATGTTATTTATTACACTTTCTCCCTCTTCAGGTGCTCCGACATATTAGTCTGCTGGAAGTTATTACACAGCTCACTGAGGCTATGCTCATTTTTTTCATCTTTTTCCTTCCTTTTGTTTCATGTTGGCAGTTTCTATTACCAGATAATCAGGTTCACTAATCATTTTTCCTTCAATTTCTAATCTGCTTTCAATTTCATTCTATGTGTTTTTCATCTTAGAGATCATATTTTTTTTATCTCTAGACGTCTGATATGAGTGTGTAGATATCTACACAGCATATCTCTACTTCTGCTTAATCTTTCTTCTACCATTATTCACATTTGGAATGCAGTTATAATAACTATTTTAACATCCCCTTTTATCTAATTCTGCCTAGTTCTATCTCTATTGATTTTTCTTCCTCTTATACTCTGCTGTCTTTGTCAACTTGGACTTCCATAACAAAATACCATTGACTTAGTGGCTTAAATAGCAGAAGTTTATTTCCTCACAGTTCTGGAGACTGGCAAGTCCAAGATTAAGGTCTGGCAGGGTTTGGTTCCTGGTGAGAAGGCTCTTCCTGGCTTGTAGATAGTCAGTTCTTTAGGACCTCACATGACCTTTTCTCAGACTGTGCATGTGGAGAGAGGAGAGCCTTCCCTTTCTCTAAAAAGACACAAATCTGTCAGATTAGGGACTCACTTGAATGAGCTCATTAAATCCAAATGACTTCCCCAAAGTCCCCATTTCCAAATAACATTATGTGGAAGATTAAGGCTTCGCCACTTGAATTTTGGGGGAGCACAACCATTCATTTCATGACATGGATTATAATTTTTTCCTTCTTGGATGCCAGGCATTGTGAATTTTACTTTGTTGAGTGCTGGATATTTTCATATTCTTATCAGTATTCTTAATTTTTGTTCTGAAATACTGTTAAGTTGTTTGCAAATAGTTTGATCTTTCTGAAGTTCACTTTTAAACTGTTTTAGTTTAGAGCTAATTTTTGCCCCACTGTTGAGGCCAGTCACCTCCTAAGTACCCAACACAATGTCCCTTGAGTTATGAGATTTTCTCTCTGGCTAGGGGTAATATTTCTAGCCTCTGTGAGCTCCTAAAATTATTCCTTCTGCTCCTTTTCTGGGGTTGTTTCCCTAAACTGATTAATACTGGATTGAAGACTCATGTATTAACTTTCTCTGCGGCACTCTCTCCTTTACAATTCTCTGTTCTGCGGGGCCCAGTTGCTTTGGATTCTCCAGAGTCTCAGTACTATCTTGTCAATTAAGGGAGGCTGCCAGGTTCCATCTGGATTCTTCCTTTTTGTACCGGGGAGTGGAAGCTCCAAGCAGCAAGCTGGGGTGAGCAATAGGAAATTCTCATTTGTCCCTTACCTCTCACAGGGGGCATTGGACCATGCTGACTACTGTCCAGTGTCTGAAAAGTACTTTTTTCTTTAGTTTTTCTGCACTATTTTTAGTTGTTTCAAATGGCTCTTGCCCATTTGAACATCAGAGTTTCTTTTAAAAGCAGGAAGGATCCTTTGTTGATTTCCTATTTCCTTTAGTTTAATCTTTCCCATTGAAAATGCTTATGCCCCTTTGAACATTGTGATATAGAACTGAATGGAATGATCCTGGTTATAAAGTGTAAGGATATAAAAGAAAAAATGTCTTCGGCTGTTTGTGGATGTTGGTGAACTGTTTCTGACAGTTATGAATAATTAGGAAATATTAGTAAAAGATAGTTTAATGAACAATATTGATAATATATTAAGCAAACACTATTAGCATACAGCGTTTTCTAAAATACTGAGCTTATACCAATTTGTCTGTAAGCCCTTGTGATGTTTTTTTGTTTGTTTGTTTTTGGCCGGGCCTGGGTTTGAACCTGCCACCTCTGGCATATGGGGCCAGCGCCCTACTCCTTTGAGCCACAGGTGCTGCCTCCTTGTGATGTTTTAATGTGTTAGAGATTCCTCTTCTTTCACGCTCACAGTCTTAACGTGTATGTGGCAATTGCAAGAACAGTGTCAACTGTAGTATGATGGTGACTTTTTCTGAAAAGACCCAAATAAAATTTCTACTCCTGCATTCATGACTTTTAGTAGACCCTACAGCATTGTTACTGGGAGCATTCTGTACAGATGGAAATACAATAAAAATCCTAAAAATCTCATCTCCGGAAATGGATGTTTTCTTTACTAAAGTCTTGAGGGTACAAATAGGAAATCCCTGCAATATGAACTTCCATTTCTTAGTGTTAGCGAGATAAAGTGAAAACATCTTACGGAGCTCTCCCTGAGATTAGGCTCACACGCCATCCCGGATTTATGAGTGCCTACAGTACTAAGCAAGAGAACAGCATACATATTTAAGAAACCACAGATTAAGTTTCTTTCCCCATAGCTGCAGAGAAGGGCATCTAGTCTCTTTCAACACGGGTTACATTTTAATCTTCCTTTTATCTCACAGTATCTCAGGATTCCAAAACCTTAAAAGTGGATGAAGAAACAGAAAGCACGATGAGAGTTACATGGAAAGCAGCGCCGGGGAAAGTTGTCAACTACCGCGTGGTGTATCGCCCCCAGGGGGCAGGGAGACAAATGGTGGCTAAGGTGCCTGCCACGGTCACCTCCACAGTGCTGAAGCGGCTGCAACCCCAGACCACGTATAACATCACAGTTCTCCCAATCTACAAGGCAGGAGAAGGAAAGCTTAGGCAAGGGTCAGGAGCAACAGGTACAAAATATCTTTTTTGGAGGAAAGTATATAATGTTTCAAAAGATGACTTTCTTTTTTAAAAATAAATTTTATTTTTATTTTTAAGTGGCCATTAATTATATATAAGTATGGAGTATCACGTGCTGTTTTAATACACGTGTACATTGGTGAATGAACAAATCAGGCCAGCTATCATACTTACCGTCTCACAGACCTATCACTTCTTGTGATGAGACCATTTAAAACACACCTTTTTAGTAATTTGGAAACATACGGTTCTTTGCCATTACTTATTGTCGCCGAGCTGTGCAATGTCACCAAAACTCAGTGTTCCTGTGTAGCTGAAACTTTGACCAATATTTCTCCTCTCTGCTGTTCTACGCTCTACTAGACAGTTTTAGATTCTACATATAAGTGAGATCATGTGATATTTGTCTGTGTCTGGCTTACTTCACTAAACATAATCCAAAAGATGACCTCTACTTCATTTGTAAATGTTTAAGACTGATTCTAAGTAAATTAAATTGTTATTATTAAATACGATACCTAGTGAACGTATCATTTTTATCATTCTAGTTCCTGGTAAAATTTTCAGGTGAATAGATTCTGTGTTGTGACAATTATTCACCCTTGTCCTTGGGTAGCAGACTGTTGTCAGGACTTTTGTTGGGCATGATGTCTTGTGTTGCCAGACTTAACCTTTTTCATAAATATACATTTTTGTAGGGGTGAATGTTAAACCTTGAAGGCCTGTGGTCTCATTGATGCTTTAAAATCTTTCTGTGTTTACAGCGTCTCGTTTTAAGTCTCCCAGAAACCTCAAAACATCTGACCCAACTATGTCCAGCTTCCGAGTGACTTGGGAGCCTGCCCCTGGGGAAGTGAAGGGTTACAAAGTCACATTCCACCCTACGGGCGATGACAGAAGACTGGGGGAGTTAGTGCTCGGACCCTATGACAACACGGTTGTTTTGGAGGAACTTAGGTAGGAATGAAGTACCTACCTTCGTGTTAAAAGATTGAATAACTTCTGCAAATTAATGGACCTGATACAAATAATCAGTAACTCGTTAGTGTGACAGTTGAGTGTTTAAAATCAGTGAAAGCCGCTTTCTTATGCAGTGCTGCTGGGTCAAGTTTAGGAATCAAAGGCCTGCAACAGAATTTTGGGGAGCAGGATTTTCTGTCATATTTAAGTGAGTTTTATTATTAAGAGACTGGTACCATGTTTCAGTAACACCCTGCTTTTGAAAAAAATTGATATCTGTATTTCACAATGCTACCAAAATTCCAGCCACGTGCAAATGTGCAGGTTCCTGTGCTTTTTGGAAGTGCTCAGGAAACTCAGGCTGAGTGCGAATCCCCGCTGTCCCAATGTGATACAGAAGAGAGAAAAGGCAGGACTTTCTGCTGGGTGCCAGTTGGCAGGAGAGGGCAAGGCTGGGCCAGTTAAAGGTCTAGCTTCGGGCTGTGTCGTGGAAAACAAGGAAGTTTGAGTTTGAACAGCACCCTACATTCATTACAGTAGAGAGAATGGACAACTGTGTGTTGCATTTGGAAAGTTTGCTTTTTCAATCATTCATTCATCAGTATTGAAATCTTCATTAATGCTTGCTATCTACTTTTAGCAGAGTAAGGAGAATGAAATGCATTGAGCTCTGTATTAGGCACTATGCTCTGTGCCTTACATTACTCTGTAAGGTTCAACATTTCAATCATTTTCTTAAAAGCCATTGCCTAGAAGTGTTAGGAATAAAGAGCCTGCTGCTTCTCTGACATGCAGAAAGGGACGGGAGGGACTCTGCGTGTGATGGAAAGGCAAGGCCGCCACTGGTGCTGTGGCTCAGTTTCTCTGGAAGGCTGCTGGTGTCCCTTGATACCTCCCGGGGTAGGCGTAAGCTAGAACATGATGGAAATTATTTTTCTTCTCTTATGCTGAATATTACAAGTTCTTCTGAGTGAAAGTTGATAAGTCAAGAAGTATGTCTTTCTAAAAGCCAAAAACTGTTACCGCTTGAACCAATGGTCCATACAGACTATGTATTTTCATATTTCAGGGCAGGCACCACCTATAAAGTAAATGTTTTTGGAATGTTTGATGGAGGAGAAAGTTTACCACTTGTTGGACAAGAAATGACAACCCTTTCTGACACAACTGTGATGCCAATTTTATCTTCTGGTAAGAAATTGAGTTACATTCCCCTGCTTAACATTATGAAACTATCTCAAGTATAAATTCTTAGGTTACCGTACAATGAAAAGTGGCTATAAAATGTTTACACAAAACTTTATTTCAGTAATTTTTTACAAGGAACAAGGAAAAGTTTTCAAACATCCAGTTAAATGTACTTTGGACAGTATTATTATTGTTAATTTTGTGCTTCTTTTGTCAGCATTGCATTAGTCACATAGTACTGTATTATTTAAAGAGGTTTTGGCTAAGTGTAGACATTGTACCTTTTTTTGCTTTTTAGAGACAAGGATGCAGTTTTCTATTGTTAAAGTAATTGCAGAAACAATTCATTTGGGGTGGGCAAGCAGAGTGAGGTTGTATAAACAGGTGGGCAGCTACAACTTGGCATGGAGATTGGGAACAGAATTCCTTTCCATTTTCTGCCACTGTCATGATTACAGCCTTGATGTATGTGAAGTTAGTTTTTAACATTGTTAAGGGAGGAGGTGGTGGACAGAGTTTACCTGTCAATTTTTCATTATTTCCTAAGACAAGGTAGATCTGGGTGGTACAGGAGCGGCTTGCTAAGGCTTAGGTGCCTGGGGTAGCATTTGGGGAGCCTTGATCCTGATGTGGTATATAAGACATGAAAGTCACATTTGTACTTTGGAGTGTGGTGATGAGTGAACTTAATTTTTTTCAGTGATATCTTTTCGTAATGTAAAGATCGAATGCTAACATTGCAATAAGCCTGGAAATTCATAGCTCAGAATATAAGTTATTGGAAAAGAGAACATTAAGTCAGTGGATGTGGGTAAAATAAAGTGTCAAATCTTGCTGTTTTGCATTAATGTTCTGCTGTTTCTCTTATGATGATATTAACGACTTATATTTTTATTTTGTAGCTTGTACACTGAGGATGTTGGGATTATTTTCTCTCTCCCAAGCTTTTTCTTTGTATCAGTATTTGTGCTTGTGTCTACACCTGTCGATTTATATATTTGTTTGCATACTTTTCTAAGCTGTCTTCCATCTTTCTTGATTCTTTAAATGTGCAAACTTTACCATCTGTGTCTGCCTGATTTTTATACATGGAAAATGATATTATTTATTTAATTAAATAATTAATAATTATGTAATATAATAGTGGACCAGTTTTCAAAATACATGTCTTTACTTCAAGAAAGTCTAATTTTAAGAGTCATGTATCTAATTACTTCATAATATATGTGGCTGTAGTTACCCGGGAGCTTAATTATGTCAAAAGATATTTTTCGGCTCACTGAAACCTTTTCTAGTTTAAAGATTTTATCATTCTTGTCTTCTAATGTCCATTAAATATTGCAGAAGAATGCAACGTCCAATCTTTTAATCACCTTACAATTTTCTTAAAATTATTAATGCCTTATAGTCAGTGGCATAATACATTCTCCCCTATTTATTTCAGCTCTTGTGTCTGCGACACAAGATCAAGATCATTGACATCAAATTGACAAGATCATTGTCATCAAATTGGCAATGATGTTTAATTCAAGTCTCCAGGTTCTATGAAGGTGGAAGAAAATGTAGTCAAAGAGGAAGGAAAGATCGGCCACTGACCCGATCTTTGGAAGAATTGATTCTCAGGACAGTTAATTGAGGTTTAGAAATCACATGATCATACTGTCAGAGTCATTCTCCGAGTGAACAGGCAGCCAAGTTCCACGTAGAGACCTGGATAGTCAGGGTCAGTGAGCCTCCAGGGACCAGCAGAGCCTGGTTAGGAAGCAGCCCTGCTGACGCTGCCCCTCACTGCCTTGTCCCCCGATTCCGTGTCAGGGATGGAGTGTCTCACTAGAGCTGAGGCGGACATCGTGCTGCTGGTGGATGGATCCTGGAGCATCGGCCGGGCCAATTTTAGAACCGTGAGGAGTTTCATTTCTCGCATTGTGGAAGTCTTTGAGATTGGCCCCAAAAGAGTACAAATTGGTATGTTCTGACAGTACTGAAGACATTCAGACGGTTCCATTTTGCTTTCACAAATGCTCACCGCAGGCGTGTGTGTTCTTTTAGCCCTTGCTCAGTACAGCGGGGATCCCAGGACGGAGTGGCAGTTAAATGCTCACAGAGACAAGAAGAGCTTGCTGCAAGCGGTGGCCAACTTGCCCTACAAAGGAGGCAACACGCTCACAGGTGAGCGGCCGGTCGGGCCTTCTTCCCGCTGGCGCTTTGGTCAAAGCGTGTGGCCGGGTAGTGATGTGACTTTCCTCCTTTGGAAACCCCACTAGGCATGGCTTTGAATTTCATTCGCCAGCAGAACTTCAAGGCCCAAGCTGGCATGAGGCCTCGAGCCCGCAAAATTGGGGTTCTCATTACTGATGGAAAATCACAAGATGACGTGGAGGCACCTTCAAAAAAACTCAAGGACGAGGGCGTGGAGCTCTTTGCTATTGGTGAGCGCTGAAAGGGACAGGGATGCCCGCGAGTTACACATGTGCTGGGAATATTTCTGTAGTTAAAAGTTTTATCTGAAGCACGATACAAACAAACAAATATATTTTCCCTGTCGCATGATTTATCAAAATGATGGCCTAGGGAGTTAATTCGTTTTTTTCTTTTCTCCTTGTAATGAGATTAAACTATGCCATTTCTTAGAAGAAAATGAATGGATCAAGATAAAAATGTGCCATTAATAACCTTCGGAAAAATTCCTATTTGTTTTTCCACAGAATCATGTTTATTTTTGATATCTATTATTTCTTGTCAGAGGAAACACTGAAAAGACACTTTTTGGTGGGAAAATGGTTCTAGAAGCATTTAGAATATGGCAATAAGAAGACCTTTCAGTTTATATTTTAGTTTTTATTTCTATTTTATCACTATAAATAAGCAATCATTTTATTATTGAGGAAAATAATATATCATTTTGTTAATAAATTAATAAACCCTCATGGTTGTTTTGAAGCAGCCATCAATTAAGAAAGCCCTAAAACATTTGCTTTGTTCTATTAATTAATTAATTTTTTCTGAGGAGTGCTTTTAATTTGAATATATCCATTTTCCAAGGTATTAAAAACGCTGATGAGGTTGAGTTACAGATGATTGCGACTGACCCTGATGACACCCATGCATACAATGTGGCAGATTTTGAGTCACTGTCCAGGATTGTGGACGACCTCACCATTAGCTTGTGCAACAGTGTCAAAGGTCCAGGTGAGTCTAGCCTGGGGTTTCTCACCCTCAGCACTGTTGATATTTGGGGCCAGATCATTCTTTTTGGGGTGTGTGGAAAGGCCCATTTTGTGCCTTGTAAGATGTCTTAATCTTCTGTCCAGTTGATGCAGTATCTGCTGAGCTGTGACAGGTTAAAAACACCTTTAGATGTTACCAAATGTCTTTGGGAGGGAACTTTGTCCCCAGCTTACGATCACTTTTTTAGTTCCTGATATATCGCTTTTATTTATTTCTTGGAATGGCACCAAAATAGAAAGTGACTTCTAGCTTATTTAAGTGTACATTTAGTTTATCTGTACCTGCATGCCGCCCCCCCCCCACAAAAACACACACACCACCCCCTAGGTAAATGGGGGTGTAAAGAAATAGAAGTGCTTTCTTTTCTGGTGAATATTCTTTCCTAAGGCATCTTCACTTCATTTAATTATTATGTTGCTATTAGAGGGTTGTTCCCAGCCTTTTGTTTTCTGAAGTTTGATACTGTTTTTTGCTTTCCTGATCTGAGTACTAATGGAAGAGGGGTCTTAGGTCTAGTTTGCTTTGCCTCAACTATAGAGGATAAGATGTGACACTTGTAATTCCTAAATGAGTAGTGAAGTAAGTTTTAGTTTGGACTTTGAGGAATTACATAATATTTCTTTACCAGAGAAGAAACTGAGATCTAGAGAAGTAAATTGCTTCGTCAGGGTCAAATGATTACAGATGTTTTTAAGGGTCTTTGAAAAAGTAGCTATGGATAAGGAATTAGGATTTAGAAATTACAGAACTGGGTTTTGTAGTGACAAAAGGCAGAATGATTACTATCTGTGTAAACCGTAGGCGAGAACATAGTAAACACCAAATTTGAAGAATTTTGGAAAGTTAATGATAAAAATTATAGTCTTTATTATATGAGAAAAGTTCTTTTTAAGTACATGTAGATTACAGTAAAAAGCTGTCCTTCATTCATTTATTCTGGTTTTGGAAAAACTGGAATGAGTTCTGCAGACAAAGTGGCAGAAATGACTCCGATACTTTGGTTACTGGGGATACATTTATTTGAACCTTCCTTCTTTAGTTTGTCTCTCCATACTTTTGTAGATTTTCTTTTTTTAAATTTTGAACAACAGATTGACCTTTTCTCTGGAGAAATAGACCAGCTGGGCAGCTAGAATTTGTAGGCTTCTGGCTCTGGATCAGCTGAGGGAGCTGTAGTTTTATTCAGTTGGAGAGAACTTTGAGTGGGATGAAAACATCTTTTATCTGTTTTCCTTTTTTTTTTTCAATCAACTGCTGCATTCATTCTGGTTTCCCAGACAGTAAAATTGCCTGATAATTTTGTAGGCTTGACTATGACCCAAATACAATAAAGGTTAGGATAGTAACAAAGGAAATGCTTTCTCCAGTTTGGGCTCACAAAAAAAAAGTAGAAAGAGTTTATATGAAAATGATTTATCATGCTCATGGACTCAATTGGATTAATTTCTTTCTCTTTAAATTACTATTTGGGATGTCTTCCTGTTGGCCATAATGAGCTTAATATTTCTATTTTAATGAATATTTGTTTAGATAGTCATTGTATCAGTCATACCCACTTTCACAGATAACCCTGGGTACTCCCGTGAAGGTGGTCCTAAATTACCTTTACAGTCAAATAACCCCACAATTACTCTTAGCACACATTCTAGGGAGGGGGACGCAGCCCCTAATGTATTAGTTATTTCACCGGCGTCCACCCAGGGAGCTCAACTATAGGCAGCAGGATGTTCTCAAATTATAAAATGCTTGTTTATTTTCACTCTTTCTTAAGTGATAAAGTTGTTAGTTTTCTCTTATTCATGTTCAGTTCCCTGGCAGCAAGGGAATAAAAACTGACTCTGTCCCCACGAAGCATAACCTTTGGTTAAGGAGATAAGATGTGACTATATAAAGGGTGGCCATAAAGTCTGTGGGAAATTTAAAATAGCACAGTATGTATAATCAAAATTATAACAAGGGCAGTGAAGTTGGGTGGAGTCAATAGTGATAGGGACAAAGGACAGAGCTGAATTGTCAGGACCCAAATTCTTATTTATTGGTTATACATACAAAGGTGAAAAAGAGGAGAAGGTATGTGAAGAATATGGCAAGGTTTTGAGTCCAGGTGACTGGCAAGCTGGCAAACTTCCTAAGGACCAGGCAGTTTTAAGGAAAGACAGTCAGGTGTGGCTAAAGAACCCTCTGGCCACCCATTCAGAGAAGCCATCCAGACAATGACTCAGTAACGATTTACTGTAGCTACTTAGCCTGTGAGATAAAGCATGTCCAAGCTTGAAATGCAGAGAGTAATTCTTTCAATCTAATTTCAAACCTCACCACCTTGCTACAATAATGAAAAAAGTGTCTGCGCTTTATTTCCATGTGTAGGTGACTTGGAAGCACCTTCTAACTTAGTTATTTCTGAGCGAACCCATCGTTCTTTTAGAGTGAGCTGGACGCCTCCTTCTGACAGCGTGGACCGATACAAGGTGGAATACTACCCGGTTTCTGGAGGAAGACGCCAGGAAGTGAGTAGCAGCCCAGTCCTTCCTGATGTTGAGAGAGGGTCCTCCACAGGAGGGCGCTGAGAATAAAGTTGGGTGAGGGCAAGAGGGAAAAGGGAGGCCAGACCAGAACTAAGAACAGGGCTTCTCTGTTCTTGATTCTGCAAGGCAGCCCACGTGGACTTAATTAAAGGGAAAGAGCTTTGTTGAAATTCTTACAGTTTCTGAGAGTTGCAGAAGATCAATATAATTTTTCTTTCCATTGAAATTTTATTAGAAGATGCTTAGTTATACATGAGTTTATAGTAGAATCATAGAGTTGGTGGGAAACATTAAATATGGTCTATTATTTGCCTGCTTATTTTACAAATAAGGAAACAATAGCTGAGAGGATAAATTACATGGATTGTCCAAGATCTTATCAAAATCTAGTAGTTTCCAAAAGCAAGATAATGGCCTCATTGAAATATAGTTTCTAACCTCATTGCAGTTAACTGCTTTGTTTTTAAACTACTAAGTATAGTAGGAAAAAGGGAACTGATTTTACGTATTTGTTATTGTTTTTCCCTAGTTTTATGTCAGCCGCCTTGACAGCAGCACAGTGCTGAAGGATCTGAAGCCCGAAACCGAGTATGTTGTCAATGTGTATTCCGTGGTGGAAGATGAGTACAGTGAGCCTCTGAAAGGCACAGAAAAAACCTGTAAGTCAGTTTTTTAAAAAATAACAACATGTTTTATTTCCTAAGATAAGGAGGTAATGCCCATGTAGGGTTTTTGCCAGTCTTCCAAAATCATTCCTTTACTGTCCATTCGATACATTTTTTTCTTTTTGAGACAGAGTCTCACTTTGTCACCCTGGGTAGAGTGCTACGTCGCCACAGCTTACAGAACCTCAAACCCGTGGGCTCAAGCAATCCTCCTGCCTCAGCGTCCAGGACTACAGGCTTCCACCACATCTGCCTAGTTTGTCTATTTTTAGTAGAGATGAAGTCTTGCTCTAGCTCAGGCTGGCCTTGAAATCCTGAGCTCAGGCAATCCACCTGCCTCAGCCTCCCAGAGAGCTGGGATTACAGGCGTGAGCCCCCACTCCCGGCTTCATTAAACACATATTTATCGAGTGCTTTCTCCACGCAGGCGCTCCCGAAATGCTCCGTGGTTTTCTGCTTTACCTGGCTGCTCCCAACATCAGCAGATGCTGCTGGTGGAACATGTGGTTATGGCTATAATAATTTGGAGGAAAAAATATTTTTCATAGGGTAATTCACATCTTAGGGTCATAAGACTATATGCTTTCAAAAAAGTTTCTTTTTTTTGTTATTTTATTATTATTATTATTTTTGTAGTTTTTGGCCAGGGCTGGATTTGAACCCATCTCCTCTGGCATATGGAGCCAGTGCTCTACTCCTTTGAGCCACAGGCACCACCCCTTTTTTCATTATTTTATTTATTTATTTTTTTTGAGACAGTCTTACTATGTTGCCCTCAGTAGAGTGCCATAGCATCACAGCTCACAGTAACCTCAAACTCCTGGGCTTAAGCTATTCTCTTGCCTCAGCCTCCTCAGTAGCTGGGACTACAGGTGCCCACCATAAACACTCGGCTATTTTTTGTTACAGTTGTTTAGCTGACCCGGGCCGGGTTTGAACCCGCCACCTTCGCTGTATGTGTCTGGCGCCGTAAGCACTGTGCTGCGGGCACTGAGCCTCAGAAAGTTTCTTAAAGTGTAAATAGATCTGTCAGAGATAATACTTTAAACCTGGCTTTGATTTTATTAAAGAACAAAGCTCTCCCAGGGTGAAGACTGACTGTTTGCTGCTCTGTTCCTTCAGTCCTTCTTTCTCTAAAATCCTTATACTAGACCAGCAGATCTCAACCTGTGGGTCGCGACCCCTTTAGGTGTCCCCTGCATATCAGATATTTACATGACAATTCACGACAGTAGTAAAATTACAGCTATGAGTAGCAATGAAAATAATTTTATGGTTGGGGGTCACCACAAGGGTCACAGTGTTAGGAAGGTTGAGAACCACTGGACCAGACCGTAGAAGGCAGGAAATGAAGCATTTCATAATTGGCAGGATGAACATAAGAATTCCTTACAACTTTCAACCTTTGAACAGAAAAATAATTGAAAGCGACATGGGTGTTAACAAGGCTTGCGAACTTCTTATTCTGCCTCATGTGTTTACCTTCAAAAAGCCATTTATCTCTTATGTTCCAGTTACTAAGGTGTGACATTCTCATTTAAAATTTATTTTTTGGAAGAAAGATTTAAAAAACACTCTGTTACTTATATATGAAGTTCTATGATTACAGAATAAAAATAGTCAACTTAGCGATGTCCCAGAAAAGGAGACTAAAGGTTCAGAGAGTTGGCATCTATTTTGGCTTCTGTTGGCTTGCTGGAATGCCATTTGCCATTTGAACGTCAACATTTTCCCGTCTGGGACACAGATTTTGTCACAAGCAGCCTTAATTGTGACGCGCAGTGGACAATGAGATGGTGTTTGGGGGGCGAAGGGGAAGGATTATATCAACTTTTATTGATTTCCCCCAGCAACCCATTCTCTGTTTAGCATATGCAAATGTCAGCAATTAAGTTGGGTGAAAGGAATAAGTCTGACGTCAGCTTTCCTGTTTCCGCAGTGCCAGTCCCCGTGGTCAGCCTGAACATTTACGACGTGGGCCCCACCACCATGCGCGTGCAGTGGCAGCCTGTAGGGGGAGCTACCGGCTACCTCTTGTCCTACCGCCCCACTCAGGCTGCAGAGCCCACAAAACCCAAAGAGGTGACAGAAGTCTGTTTCTTTATGTACATCATTTTATATAAGTAATTTTCCCTAGTTATTTTTCTGTACGTTTTTAAGATTTCTCCAAGAACTCAAAAGCTCATGTGGACACTCTATTTTATAGCTGTCCTGTCCCCTTGACGGGACAATTACCTATAAACTAATTTATAACTGTACACACATAACAAAAAGGTGGAGAAGTGGGACGGCATCTGTGGCTCAAAGGAGTAGGGTGCCAGCCCCATATGCTGGGTTCAAACCCAGCCATGCCAAAAAAAAGGAGAAGTAGGTGTGTGACCTGTGGCACATTTTAGAAAACATTAGCTTGAAAAATGCAGCTTTTGTAAATGAAAAATAAAAGCTGGGTTCTAATCTAGTGGTTACAAATTGGCTCCAATCGGCTGTCCCCAGTCAGTGGGAACGTTTGATTTGAGCCCCCTGTTTCCCCCTGGCACGGCCGTGTGCAGATGCGTGTGGGGCCCACGGTGAACGACGTGCCGCTGACGGGCCTGTCTCCCGACACCGAGTACGCAGTCACGGTCCAGGCCGCCCTGCATGACCTCACCAGTGAACCCGTCACTGTCCGGGAAGCCACCTGTAAGCTTCTGCGAGTTTTCCTTTTCTTCTTATTGCTGTGAATGTAGCATTCGTTACAATGTTTCTCTCACATGATGCTAACAATAATTTGATAATTCGCGCGTAAGTTATAGAGGTATTACTTGTGACAATCAAATCTGAGAATGAATATTTTAGTTCTGGACTGACGGAAGCATCTTAACTTGGTTTTTAGATGTATATTCTTTTCTTTTGCACATTTAACATGCCCAGTATTGGGGTTTATCTTACAATCAGTGGTGTCTTGCTCGGCTCTTGTCAATCAGGAGGTAGAATATAAAGTCATAGGACCTCTTAGCACTGATGTTGTTGTAGATCTGTGAAATACGGTATATAGCACTGGTAAGCATGGGAATGTTGAGTGTTACGGTTTTAGAGGAAAACGCTGGGTTTAAGATCAAGATGTTCCAAGTTCTTATTGCAATAGAAAGTCTTTGGCACACACAAAGAAGAGAAGTAAATTTTACTTAACTGAATTAATCAATTTACCCGATCTGCAAACACTTCACTGGGCTAGGTGCTGGGAATATGCCACAGAATAGCTCAGGGCAGAGTAGAGCGTGTGGCCCCTTTCAGGACTTGCATTTCTCTTGTGTCATCCAGCCAGACTTTTGTACTTCCAGTTTCTTTTGCTAAGCTTTGGGTGCTTTTTCTTGAGAAGTAACAAAGCTTGCCCTGTGCACCCTTGCTTTACCCAGTTGGTATATTGCTTCATGCTTGGAGAGGTGGGCGAGCTGGGATGGATGACTTGGCTTCAGTTTGATGAGTCTCAGCCCACATTTCTATGGACATTAAGAAGTTGGAAGAATTTTCAAGGGATTGAGAAGATGAGGGGGAGAAGAGAAAGAGCCCCACAGGGTGGCTTAGTATAGGTTCATTGAAAACAAAAAGTCATCTTGTATATGTGAGATCCTGTCTAGAGCTGGTGTTTTTGTGGAAATAGGATAGTGGCAGCTGGAAGGAGGGGAGGGGTGAGGCAGGGATGGGGACATGGGTTTTGAGAGTGCGGAGAGAGAAGAGCCAGGAGTCACCGTGGGATGCTGGGCTGCAACAGAGGAGGCAGGGAGGGTAGAGAGAGAGGCCGAGAGACAGAGCATTGAAGAAATGGAAGTGCAGGAACATGGAGTCAGAAATAGGGATTCAGGAACAGAGATGCACCGAGCCAAAACGACAGACAAAGCAGAGTAGTCGGATGGGCCCCTAGAAAGAGGGAGAAGTGTCTCATACAACGAGAGAAGTCTCTGTTCATCATCAGCCTCCTCCCCTCTTAAGGTGAAGTTCTGTTAGACCTGCTAACAATTTGTTGTTTGGATTTTCTTCTGTTAGGCCTTTGTGGGTTTTCTTTTAAGCTTATTGGGTGCTTAATCTTGGCCCATCTTTATTCTTCACTCCTGCAAGCATTTTTTAATTCACATTCTTGGCATAACTTTAGGAATGCTGTTTTCTAGCTTAACTGATTTAAATTTCTGATAAAGAAACATGAGCTATACATTTATGAGGAGTTTTGATTTATTATGACTGAACAACCAGTAAAAGCTAATTTAAATACCATGGAAGAAGATTAACGTATAAATACATATTAAGCGTGATAAAAAATTAAATATATCCTATTTTTTCAAAACCTCCGTAAGAAGAATTTAGCTCTATGTGATAGAATCATGGTACTTTTATCACTGTAATCACTTTTTTCCCCAGTCATTTTGCTGTGCATCTTTAAGTTTTCTCCAAAGAACTTCTTAAAAGCTTGTGTGAATGCTCCAGGGCTTTGTGGTTGAGAACGGCATCTGGTTCTAATATCTCGTGCTTCTGCAGTGCCTCTAGCCAGACCTCAGGACCTCAAACTCAGAGATGTGACTCACAGCACCATGAGTGTCTTTTGGGAACCCGTACCTGGGAACGTGCGTAAATACATTGTTCGGTATAAAACACCGGAGGAGGATGTCAAAGAGGTAGGTTGAGGATTAGAATGGATATGAAAATACTTGTTTTCCTAGTAGGTTTACCAAAAGAACTTTGTCAAGTACAGATGATGGTGTGTGTCGAAAACATGTGACTTTATTAATCTGGTGTTGGATATTAAGCACTTTTGAAAATCAATAACATATTGGACTGTTTTTTGCTTAGTTTAGAAATGTTTCCTCTGTGATATTAGTTTTCCAAACACCATCCCTTAATAGCTAAAGAGTTATAGAATCTAAATGGTATTTGCTTGTCATTCAGTTGCCTTATATGGTGCACTCCATTCTATGAATACTAAAAAATGTCATAATGTTTCTAAATATAAAAGGTAACAGGAGGATGCAGGAAAGAACGGAGCAGGGAGTTGGCGGATAATAGGAAGATAAGACAGTTGAGTAGGATGGACAAAAAGGAGGACTATGTTGTCAGAGGGGTGAGCCTTCAGGAGCGAACA
The DNA here is from genome assembly GCA_963573935.1 of Arctocebus calabarensis. Classification (NCBI taxonomy): domain Eukaryota; kingdom Metazoa; phylum Chordata; class Mammalia; order Primates; family Lorisidae; genus Arctocebus; species Arctocebus calabarensis. The sequence continues at coordinate 20,642 of CAUYON010045697.1, forward strand.
TTTTTGAGATGATGTTGAAGCAAAAAAGAGCTGTTTCCATGATGTCCTGCTTCAAAGTGGGAGCAAATTAACATGTGAATGAGTTTAAAACTTATGTGTGCTTAAGAGAGAATGTTCATCCGAGAGGCATTTTTGGCACATGGAAATAGTCTTTAAGCACTAAGTTGCTGATTCTGCTGGTCATGTGTGGAGTCCACGAAAGTTCATTGGCACCTGTGCACACATCAGTTCATCTGTGTTCCCATCTAAAAGCGCGTGCAGTGGCTGGGGATTCTCACAAGAGACACAAGATTCTTATACATAAGAAAGGAAATAAGGAGAATGTTTCTGAAAGAAAGAAAGCAAAGTACAACAGGTGAAAAATGGTTAGGTTTGAATCCATAGGCAGTCATTATTTGCTAGTCGGTAGTGACAGGTACTGCTATAGTACATACTTGTTTTCATTCGGGAAACATTTAAACTTATCCCGTTTCTGGATCCTTATGCAACTTGGAAAACCTGCTTTTTTATCTTCCTACAATTTTATGTCCTTATGCTTAGAGATGCCGCAAACAACAGAGAGATATCAGAATCGAACCATGTGTAAAAGTGGTTCCACTGCTCTGCTGTTACTGTAGGTGGACGTGGACAGATCACGGACAAGCACGTCTCTCAAAGATCTGCTGTCACAAACCTTGTACACAGTCAGTGTTTCTGCAGTGTATGATGAAGGCGAGTCTCCTCCAGTGACTGCTCAAGCGACTACCCGTGAGTTGTATTTGCTTCCTAACTGAGAATCAAGGCTTTATGTGTACGGGGGACTCATTTCATTGGGGATCATTACTTGGTCATTTCATTTATTAATGCTACCTTTTGCCAGTATTTATTTAATAATGCTTTGATTCATAGATTGTTTTGCACGTATTTCTTTGTTAGAAAGTGTCCCATCTTCTATCTCTGAATCCATTTCTTTATGATACTTTTTTTCATTTTTATTTTTTGTGAAGATAGCATCTTGCTCTGTCAGTGACATTATCATAACTCACTGCAATGTCAGACTCCTGGGCTGAAGCAATCCTTCTGCCTCTGCCTTCCAAGTAGCTGGTATGAAATGCATACCCCACAGCCCCCAGGAAAGAGTTTTTCTATTTTTTTGTAGAGGTGGAGTCTTGTTCTTGCTCAGGCTGCTCTTGAACTCCTGGTTTTGAGCAATCCTCTTACTTCGCCTCCCAGAGTGCTGGGATTACAGGCATGAGGCCCTGTGCCTGGCTCTCTTTCATGATACTTTTTTTCATCAGTGACTGTCGCTAATTCATCTTTCAACTACTTTGGGGTGTGTGTGTGTAGGAAGTGGGTGGGGTAGGAAAGCTCATTCTCATGTTAGACATTTGCTGTGCAAAAGATGCATTAGGTATCAGATATTTTCTGAAGTCTTACTCTATGTTAAGTGATATTGGGGTAACAAAACTTAGGCATCTTTTCTCTCAACGGTTCATGATTTATTTGTGGAGATAAAAGATAATTAATGACACATGAGATCATGTAAGGAAAGTCAGGTGCACAGCTCTGAGACTGCACTGTCAGGTCTCAGAGGAAGGGAAACTCCCAGCAAGGGGACCAGGGGGAATGGTGGTGGGGCCCCAGGGCAGCCTTTCAAGGCCCCTCCTTCCTGCCAAGGTCCCTCCCTCCTTCCTGCCAAAGCCCCTTCCTCTTTCCTGCCAAGGCCCCTCCCTCCTTCCTGCCAAGGCCCCTTCCTCTTTCCTGCCAAGGCCCCTCCCTCCTTCCTGCCAAGGCCCCTCCTTCCTACCAAGGTCCATCCCTCCTTCCTGCCAAAGCCCCTTCCTCTTTCCTGCTGAGGCCCCTCCCTCCTTCCTGCCAAGGCCCTGCCTTCCTGCCCTGGTTTCCAGAGTTGTCAGCATCTCTCCCTCTCCTGGTGCTTACATGGTATTTAACCAGTTATTGTCTGTTGGTCTTTCTCTGTCTATTCTCCCTTCCTTTGCTCCCTCCTAGTGAAGGCAGTGACATTTATGTTGCTCAACTCCATATCTCCGCTGCTTGGCACATAAGGACTTAATCCAGTCCTCAGCATGTAATGCCCTCATCCAAAAAGTGGTTAAAAAAAACTGAGGTCTAGAGCCTGTAGTGTTCCCAAGAAAGCACACTACATATGCAATATAAATTTTCTAATATCTAAACTAATAGAGGTAGAAATAGATGAAATTAATTTTCATAATGTTTTCTTCAACCTGATGTATCCCAAGTATTATCAATCTCAACATGTATCTGTGTAATAATTATCAATGAGATATTTCATTTCTTCTGTAATAATTCTTCACTGTCTGCTGGATGTTGTATGCCACAGCACATCTCAATTCAGACTAGCCACATTCTAAGTGCTGATAACCCCACGTGACTGGTGGCTTCCATCATGGACATTTAAATGGCTTGCTCAGCCTCATTCAGGAATCTAGTGGTGGGATCCATAGTCTAGAACTTTGACCTTCCAGCCAGTAGAACCCTCACCAAGGACTCCACAGCTCCTCGTTAGTACCTAGCTGTCCACACCACAACCTGCCCCTTAACTTCAGTCATGTCCTCATCTTCTTTTTTGACTCCGTTATTACCTTCCTTACTTCTTAGAAGTTTTGCTTGTGTTCTGGGAAAGGACACATTGGTCCTTTGCATTGGTTCTGGCAAAGGGTAAGAATGATAGGAATAGATATACATGCATGAGTAGACTGACAGTTTTGCATCAAAGTAATCTAATTATAGCAACGAGAAAAGGAAACCAGGAAAAAGGCTAGTGAAACAGGTAACGTAGCCTACTAGATTAGTATTTTAGATATATGTTTTCAAACTGTATGATTTATATTTAGAGATACTCAAAGTTTCAATCATTGGTTGGTCTTGCAGTTATGCCTGTGTTAGTGGTACCACTCTTTTGATCTCAGTGGGCATTTTCATTGTAATTATTAGAACACTTTTTTTTTTGAGACAGCATCTCACTCTGTTGCCCCAGGCAAAAGTGCCTTGGTGTCATAGCTAACAGCAACCTCATAAATTATGTGCCCAAGCAGTCCTCTTGCTTGAACCTCTAAAGTTGCTGCTCGAGACAATAGCAGCCTATCACAAAGCCCAACTAGTTTATTTTTAGTGGAGACAGGGTTTCACTCTTGCTCAGGATGGTCTTGAACTCCTGAGCTCAAGCAGTCCCCCTGCTTTGGCCTCCCAAAATGCTAGGATTACAGGTGAGAGCTCCTGCACTCAGCCTCTTAGAATACATTTTTGATGGCTCAAGGTTTTTTTGTAATCGGCTTTGGTTAGCAGGAGATAGAGAAATAATTGACAATGAAAATTCAGGACTTGTGGCAGACATCAAAACACGCTGCTGGTGCAAACCAACCAGGGTGCTCGGTAGGGACTGGTCTGAACTGGAATTTCAGCAGTTATCTGGTCTCCAAGCATTCTGTTGCCTGCATGTAGCCATTATTGTCTTGTTCATATCGTGATCTGTAGGGAAAAGCTTATGCATGGACCACTGGGACTGTAACATGCTCAGAATTTGTTTCCTGTGGTGCAACTTCTAGGCTGGAACTCACTGTGTGATTAGGCTGGCATGTGGCAGTTAGTGGTCAGGGTGTGATGCTCTCACTGTGTGGTCAGGACAGCACGTGGAAGTCAGTGGTCAGAGTGTGATGCTCTCACTATGTGGTCAGGACAGCACGTGATAGTCAGTGGTCAGAGTGTGATGCTCTCACTGCATGTGTGGATGGCACGTGGCAGTCAGTGGTCAGGACAGCACATGGCAGTCAGTGGTTGGGGCGATGCTCTCACTGTGTGGTGTGGACGGCACATGGTAGGCAGTGGTCAGGGGTGATGCTCTCACTGTGTGGTCAGGACAGCATGTGGCAGTCAGTTGTCAGGGGTGATGCTCAGGACAGCACCTGGTGGTCAGTGGTCAGGGGTGATGCTCTCACTGTGTGGTATGGACGGCATGTGGCGGTCAGTGGTCAGAGGTGATGCCCTCCCTGTGTGGTCAGGACGGCACATGGCAGGCAATGGTCAGAGGTGATGCTCTCACTGTGTGGTCAGGATGGCACATGGCAGGCAGTGGTCAGGGGTGATGCTTTCACTGTGTGGTGTGGACGGCATGTGGCAGGTAGTGGTCGGGGTGATGCTCTCACTGTGTGGTCAGGATGGCACGTGGCAGGCAGTGGTCAGAGGTGATGCTCTCACTGTGTGGTCAGGACGGCACGTGGCAGGCAGTGGTAGGGGTGATGCTCTCACTATGTGGTCAGGAAGGCACGTGGCAGTCAGTGGTCAGGAGCTGATGTTCTCACTGTGTGGTCAGGACGGCACATGGCAGTCTGTGGTCAGGGGCTGATGCTCTCACTGTGTGGTCAGGATGGCACGTGGCAGTCAGTGGTCAGGGGCTGATGCTTTTAGGTTGTTTAAAGCAAGGTAGGCACTCATTTGGAAACAGCAGCGAAATGTACATTTAAAGAAAATAGAAATGAAGCTCTTTTTTTGTGTATTATAACAATACATTTTGAACAACTAATACACTTAACTATTTCCTTGACTTCATCTTGGGTGCATAATATAGCAACATGTTTAGTTTATGACATTTTGGGGTAAGAAGGAGCACTTTTGAACCCAGGGCACATGTGTGTCTCCGGGGTCACTGATGACCTAGAGACAGTCCATTAGCTCTATATGCCAGAGTTTTCGTTTTGTGTATTATTATGAGAAAGAGTCCATGGCCTGTATTAGATTCTCAAAAATTTGGAGAGATAGAAAGGTTAGAAATGACTGGGTTAGAAGAATATTACTAAATGGTACCTTTAAAACATAATGATTTAAAAAATTAAAAATCATTATTTTAATAGAACATCAATACTAACTTACTGTATCCAAATAATACAATTTCCAGAGCTCCATGTTATGTTTCCTTTTCAAATGAAGTGGTTTGGTGAAGTATTTAGCTTTGAGCGATGTACTTAATCCATTTTCATGTCCATTACAATGTCACAAGGCAGTTCTACCATAATACGTTTGTATTTCACATGCAAAAACTCAGTCTTGCTTTTTTCTCATCTTAGGACCTGTGCCAGCCCCAACAAACTTAAGAATTACTGATGTGACGCCAGAGAGTTTCAGAGGAACTTGGGATCACGGAGCTTCAGACGTGTCTCTCTACAGGATAACGTGGGCACCTGCGGGAAGCTCGGATAAGATGGAGGTGGTGTTAACTCTCTTTATCTCTCTCCCCTTCTTCCTTTCTCCCTCTGCTCCCCCCTTCCTGCCCCATTTCATCATGGGAAGTTTATTTCGGATATGTATTACTTCTGTTACTGGACAGGCGTCCTTTCCCGCTGATGACAGGTTAGCTCATGGCATTCTTCAGAGTGGGAGGAGGACCATAGGTCTGAAATGATATCGACAAACTGCTGTTGAGGGTATTTGATGTAAGCAGAGGCTTTATTTTGTGTGGATATGTCTCTGTCCTCTTTTTCAAGACCATCTTAAATGGAGATGAAAATACTTTGGTATTTGAAAACCTGAACCCCAACACTCTCTACGAAGTTTCCGTCACTGCCATCTACCCCGATGAGTCGGAGAGCGATGAGCTGACTGGCAGTGAGCGCACGCGTAGGTGTTCAGTTTTCAAACAGGACATTGACATTTTACAGTTAATTTAAGCAAAAATAGAGCTAAAGCTGCTTGAGTAATATCTCCCCCATTTGTTTTCTTTTAGCTCGTTTGATACCCATAACAACACCAGGTAGGAATTTACTTTGTTTGACTTGCATCGTTGAATGAACAAATGCTAAATGAATAGATGAATAAATAAATGAGGGGAAACGCTACAAGTACATCATGAAATGGTCTAAGCACATTAGTCCTCTGCTTTTAAATTGTAAGGTGTCCATTTGGGCCTCTTTTAAATAGTCCTTTTTGGAAAAGCTTTGTTTTGCTGATACTTGCTGCGGAGTGTATTAATCAGCTTGGATTTCCTCGATAAGATGTTAGTCTGGACGACTTGAATGTCAGAAATTTAAGATTGTGGTGTTATCTGATGAGGTTCTGAGGAGGCCTCCCCTCCTGCTTTCTCTCTGTCATCTCACGTGGAGAGGAAGAAACCCCATGTCTCCTGTCTCCTCTTAGAAGGACCCGTCCCACTCCCATGGCTTCATCTAACCCCAGTGACCCCCCACAGACCCCCATCTTTAAATGCAAGCATATCACTTGGGGGAGGGCGCAAACATTCATTCCATACTAAGGAGCCATTCAAGATTCAATGGCCTTGTTTATTAAGGGGTCAAATTTAACTCTTAACCTAGAAGTATATAATTCTCTTGATTTTCATGGGAACTGTATATCTACATATATATATATATATATATATTTTTTTTTTTTTCCGAGGGGGGAACATTGTTCTATGTTCTTACTGTTTTTCCACAATATTCTTTCAGCTCCCAAAAGTGGCCCCCGAAACCTTCAGGTGTACAATGCCACGTCTAACAGCTTGACGGTGAAGTGGGATCCGGCCAGTGGCCGTGTGCAGAAATACAGAATCATTTATCAGCCTTCATCCGGGGAAGGCAATGAACAAACGGTAATTTGTTTTATAAAACCTGTAATGATAAATTCACCCCGTTTCCCCCCAATTCTTCCCCCTCTCAATGATGAGTCAGCACACCTGTCATTTTAAGGGACGTGGGTTTTTCTGTACTGGATGAAATCATCGGACTCTTTATCCGGCGTTCCATCGAAGCGCCGTCGTGGGCATCAGTAGATTCTCTCACGGGAGATGACAGTTGCTCTTCGTAACAGCTTTAAAGCTTGGGCACATGCTTCACTGCACCCACATTTCACTTAAGAACTATTAGGGCTGGGTTATGAGGCTATTTAGATAGTTGTTGAATCTACATAGATATTTAAAACCTCCCTTTAACTTATGCACTGAAAGTTTGCTATATTTACTTATAAAGTTTATTTTCTGTTACTGATTTCATGTTTTCTTCTGTTTTTTGTATATTATAGGGTATATTCTATATCTGGTGTTTCCAGATCTGGAAGCCTATTCACCTAATTCATGCTATTTATCATTTTTATATTATCCAAATAAATGAAGGTACCCAAGAAAGACAGCAGGACTGTAAACTCAGCCTGCATCTTCCGTTATTTAATAGGGCCTTTGTCCATTTACCTCCCTTATTTTAGTTGTCTGTCTTTGGTCTTGCTCCATCTTTGTGAAGGCTGTGACAGAGACTGTGCACATTGTCTTAAATCAGGAAGTGCCATGGGTTTTTACACAGATAGGGTCACGCCTTCAGGTTTATTTCAAATATCTCTATTGGTGAGGTCCAGAATTTGGTTGATGTTTTTGTATATAATATTTACTTCTCTAGCTTTAGAGACACATGCATTATCAACCTCGGGTCCTGTCTTTTACCTCTTTAGAGGTGTTAGCAGAGGTGGAGGCTGGCAGAGGTTCAAGCTGTATGCTTAAAGGTCTCTCTGATGCTACCTTGTAAATGTGCTCAGCTGAATCAGAAACCATCCCACAGTCCACAGTGTGACTTTTGACTTGGTCAACTGAGGTTTCCATAGCCCAGGTCTTAGGTAGTGTGATGTTTTAGACTGGGAAATTCATCTGTTTTAGTTAAATTGATTATCAATAATGAACTAAATATCAACTGTAATCAATTGACTTTTACATAAAAATAAGATAAAACAAATTAGATGGACTTTTTTTTTTTTTTTTGAGACAAAGTCTCACTCTGTTATCCTAGATAGAGTGCTGTGATGTCATAGCTTGTAGCAGCCTCAAAATCTGGTGCTCAAGTGATCCTCTTGCCTCAGCCTCCTGAGTAGCTGTGACAACCAGGCACCCACCACAATGCCAAGCTGGTTTTTCTGTTTTTAGTAGAGATGGGACTTTGCTCTTGCTCAGGCTGAACTTGAACTCTTGAGCTCAGGCGATCCACCTGCCTTGGCTTCCCAGAGGCTAGGATTACAGATGGACTGATATTTTAGTTTCAGAAAGATCTTTTTTTCTATGCCAGGGCAGATTTCTGTAAAACTAGGAAGGAGGTGAATCTTGGCCTCAGTATATGCCTTCTTGGTGGCACTGATGCTGTAATTGCTTCTTTTACTGTCCCTTAGCTGTTTGTTATTAGAAAAAGTCTTGTAGAGCTTATCCTCTGGAAAGTATTAAACTTCTGAGAGTTTATTATTCTTACGGGTACATGCATTTTAGTGCTAGTCAATGAAATCATCAGGGGCATTAATCCCTAATGCTAGCTTTTTTTGGAGAGTTAAGTGGAAGAAGTAGATAGATACCTTTGTGCTTACTCATAAGACTCCTTCTCTTAAGCAGATGCTTTCAGGCTTGTTATGTACAAGATTTTTATAAAAAGTGCTTCTAATATTGATGCTTCTAGTAATATTGATTCTTTTCTCTCATCCCCTCATATGTGAAATTTATTAAAATCAGCCACTGTAGCTCAATTTGCTCATATTGGGGATAACTATAGTTATTCACAGAGGTCTTCTCTGGCATCCAGACCTCCTGAGTGGATGGGTGCTAAGTTGGAAACATCTGGTGTGTGCTAGCACTTCCAGCCATCTACATGGCTCATGTGGGCAGCGTGCCATTTTCACACGATTTTAATTAGTATGGCATAAACATCTGAATTCGGTAGACTGTTAACAAATCGTACACATTTTCTTTCAACAAGATAGCTAGATGGCCTTAAGCAATGAATAAAAAACTTCAAACTCCATAATTGGAGGAGATTGAAAAGTTTCATACCATGAGGCCGGTATCATGGAGACCCCGGCGAACCCCTGCCTGAATGTGTCCTGGCAAAGGCTCTGGTCACGTAGTCTGACACAGCTAATGCTGTCAGAGTGGCAGTGTTTTGGGGGAAACACCAAGAGCTTTAGATCTTTTGCTGAATCATTTTAATGTGCTCCTAAAGCAAATAGAAAACATCTGGAAAAAAGTAAGAGTAAGACCGAATGGTGTGGAGACTCTGAAATTATGCAATTCTTCGGTATGTTAAAGTCCCTTTGTAACCTACTTATGATGAATGCCTGTCTTTGAAGAGTGCTGTGAAATGTGTTTTGGATGAAATTTTGCAGTGCCGGCAGCTAACAAGTTGAAATATCTTTTCGAGGTCACCACTTTAAAGCTAGGAATCCTTTTTATGATGTGAGGTGCATATTTCAGATTTGAAATTATACCATGAGATATATTTTAAGTGTTCTCTGTGGGATGATGGCGAAACTTGGCATGGGTCTCACGTAGTTCCCCTAGAGAAAGCACTTTTTCTAACCTGTTAGTGAGATGGAAAGAGTGAGGCTAATAAAACTCATCAAGACCTGTTTTACCCAAGACCACAATAGGCGGAAGACAGAACAGTGTGGTCCTGCAGAAACTGAAGCCCGACACACCTTACACCATCACGGTGGCCTCCCTCTATCCCGACGGTGAGGGAGGCCGGATGACGGGACGAGGAAAGACCAGTAAGTGAAACCAGAGTTCCTGTAGCTCCTGTAAATAACTCTCGCTGCAATGGTACCCCACCTTTATCTGGAAAATCTGGGGTGATGCAAAGTTTTACTGATCTTTTAAAATTCATTAAAAAAATGGTATTGTTTGTAACATCCTTGCTGGGAATTATCTGTTTATGGAGAAAGACTTTATTCCTTCCTACCAGAGTAAAAAAGTCCTCTGAGGCCAAGTATCTTCTGGATACGCGAGACACACGCGCCCCACTGCGGGAGACTGTGTGTGTCCTTGATTATTACTTCCACAAATGTTTGTGGGGAGCCTGGGAGATGTTAATGAACCTGTGTGTCATGTGTGCCTGGTTGTTAGGACCATACGGTGATGTGATCTCTGTGCATTTCAGAACCTCTGAATACCGTGAGGAACCTCAGAGTGTATGACCCTTCTACCAGCACCTTGAATGTCCGCTGGGACCACGCGGAGGGCACTCCTCGGCAGTACAAGCTCTTCTATGCGCCCACAGCAGGTGGTCCAGAGGAGCTGGTAACTATTTCCTATAGTGAAATGTGATCGTTTGTTTAAACTGTAGCCAAGTGATTTAAAAGTTGAACTCAGGTGTGAATCAGTTCGCTTTAGAGTTGAAGAAGTTCATTTTCCTTTCACAGGACTCGGCAGAGGGCAAATAGTTGGTGCCTTCCAGCCTGGGTAGCAGAAGAGGTGGTGGGATTGGGGCAGGAAGAAGTGGCTGTTCCAGAAAGTTCGGGTGGAGGGGGGCGGGGAGAATCGGGGAAGTGTCAGAACAGAGAAACACAACATCATGTCCCAATACTACAGAGCTCGCTTCTTGACTTGGTCTTGAATTGGTATTGATTGTTTGAAATAGTATTTCTTTTGTAAGTTTTCAATTCAAATGCTTTATGTTTTATTACAATCTTTAGGTACCGATCCCTGGGAATACCAATTATGCCATTCTTAGGAACCTGCAGCCGGATACTGCATACACCGTCACGGTAGTTCCTGTCTATGCCGACAGCGAGGGGGGCCGCACATCGGATACTGGAAGGACTTGTAAGTAGAAAAGTTTAAACATCGGGCAGCATCTGTGGCTCAAAGGAGTAGGGCGCCGGCCCCATATGCTGGAGGTGGTGGGTTCAAACTCAGTCCTGGCCAAAAACTGCAAAAAAAAAAAAGTTTAAACATCAACTTTTTGTCATAAACTTGCTTTTCATTGTGAGGATCATATGGACTCATTAAAGAAAGTTAGGAAAATTCAGAATGATGGAATTAAAACCCCCCAAATTACCTATTGTTCATCTCCCAAACATCCCCTGGTGTTAACATTTTGGTATGTGCAATGACGCTTTCCCAACGGCATTCTCCTTCTGAAATGATAATCCCAGGATTTGTGAATGGTGTGTAATCATTGGTCTCCACTTGAGACATTCTCTGCCACTGACAGAAATTCATTGAGTTTCACTTTGTGCCTTATAAATCGTGGGACATGACACTTGTAATTGGCTTTCATAGCGTGAATTTGGGAAATCTGTTCACATTACTTGGTTGCACACTGCGGTGGTTTGCAGAAGTGCTTTTTTGGTCTTAAAAATCAGTGCTCTTATTTGAGAAACCAGTTTATAGTGGATTTACAGTTTTTTGAAGTGTTGCTTAAAGAATTTGTGCAGATTTATAAAGATTTCTTTTGCTTTGAAAATATACTGACCGGTGATTGACAGAGAGCAAGCCTGGATGTCTTCCTTTGGCAAAGGACTAGTGGTTTAGGGAGATGGTGTTGTCTAAATTAGAGGTTGAGGATAGTGTGTAGAATTAATTTGTAGATTTTTAAAAAAATCTACTGGGGCAGTTAATTGCGAACATTTCCACCTCCTTTTGCTTTTTCTCTTAGTCACAGAAAGTGTGGTGTAGCTATTTGTTGCACGGAGAAGGAATGAGTGAAGGGAATCAGCTGCCGAGTTAGGGCACTCCATAGCTGCTGTCAGTCTTACTCCGAAGGCTGACTCTGACAATTTTTCTTCTCCCTCGCTCCATTAACCTGTGTTAGAGAATGAAGTTCCTTTTCCTATTTGTTTTTCCTCCTCTCATGCCCCTCCCTTGATGGCCAATCCAGTTCTACTATTTTTACCAGCTTGTTTTTATTGAAAATAATGTTGCTAATTTTTACTAAATTTGGGTTTGGAGAGTTTTAATCAGCTTTTGTGTGTCGGTGATGGGAGTTTTTTTTTTTTTTTTTTTGTGGAGACAGAGTCTCACTCTATTGCCCTCGGTAGAGTGCTGTGGAGTCACAGCTCACAGCAACCTCCAGCTCTTGGGCTTAAGCGATTCTCTTGCTTCAGCCTCCCAAGTAGCTGGGACTACAGGCGCCCACCACAGTGCCCAGCTAATTTTTGATGCAGTTCGGCCGGGGCCGGGTTTGAACCCGCAGCCCTTGGTATATGGGGTCAGCGCCCTACTTGCTAGCCACAGGCGCCGCCCTGTGATGGGAGTTTTTTAAGGGCAGCAGGAGTGTTTTATCCTATTTCGGAGTGTACGTTCTGGAAAAGGGATAAGACAAGTTTGACTCTTAAATAGATTAAAGAAATTGATGTTCGCTTTCGTTTCCTCAGTGGTGAGAGGGCTGGCCCGAAATGTGCAGGTGTATAATCCGACACCCAACAGCCTGGATGTCCGCTGGGACCCCGCGCCTGGGCCTGTGCAGCAGTATAGTATTAAATATTCCCCCGTGGCTGGCACGAGACCCTCAGAATCTGTAAGTAATTTTACATGTTTCCATCATACTTGGCAGCCTTGGAGAACACGAGCCACAAACATGCCCGTGTCTCCTACTTAAATCATTGTTTTTGATGAATTAAAGTAGATATATCAATTATAGGGTTAGAATAAAAAGAATATCTTGGGAAAATGTAAATTAGCTGTACGAGTTTAAAACCCTAGTGATAAATATGAATTATTGTTAAAAGCTTATCAGTATGGGTTTGTGTTGTAAAATACAAATGTCTTTGCTTTGAAAATACCTTAAAGTTTACCTTGATTGGGTAATCTTACGGATTGCCCAATCTATCTTTACCTTGCAATCTTAGTTTTGTAAGTAGATTAACAATTAAAAAATTGAAAATTATTAATTTGAATAAGGATAGGAAAAGTATCCTGAAACTAGGTTAGTGCTTTCCTAAGGAAAAGTACATTTATAAATTAATTTAACTTACAAGACTTTGCAAAAGTAAGCAACGACAAAAAACAAACAAATGATAAGCAATACGTTTTTCTGTGAGAATATTGATTTTCAGGTCTCTGCTATGGTAGGGCACAGTCTGACCACTTTACCCTTATCCATTGCATACAGTCTTCATTTCAACACAAAAATCTCTCCCCACCAGTCTGGGAACGTTTCTCTTATGTGCCTGTAACATGCAGTTTGTTCGTTTGGTAAATAGCATGAGCCCTAGATATTGTATTTAAGAATGTTTGTTGTGAACGTAAATGGAGATAATCGAAGCTACAAAGGGTCAAGGATGAACTACTTTCCTTTAGAGAGGGAATTCGTGAGGATAAATTGCACCCAAGAGGTCTTGCGGCTTCTGATGTGTCTGGGCTCAACCTTTTATTATATTTATTACTGTGCTAACTAACCGAAGACTTGGTAAGCATTTGGTTGTCGTCAGGCAGCCTTTGGCCTTCCCCCACCCCCCGCAGATCGTGGTGCCAGGAAATAGCCGCTCGGTGCACCTGGAGCGGCTGACCCCAGACACCCTCTACTCTGTGGACATCGTGGCTGTCTACTCCGACGGAGAGGGGAACCCCAGCCCTGCCCAGGGCCGAACTCGTGAGGCAGAAATCCTTTCTCCATCCCTTTCCCACGTAGCTAGATTGGCAGGGCCCTCCGAGTGAGGGAGGGAGGGAGGTCGGTGGCGAGGCGGGGTGCAGGCGGGGTGGACTCTGCCCGCGGTTCTGCCTGAACTTCCGCACATCCACTCCCCAGGCTCGAGCTCTGGGTCCAGGGCTGTGCTTTGTGCCCAGTGAAATGTGAGGGCGCGGCCTCTGTTTCACTAAGTGGGCATGGTTATAGAGGTTAAAAGAATCCCCCTTTTCCCTAGTCGGAATGTTTAGGGTTACATCTAGCTCTGGGTCGCAGTAAGTTCAACATGTGATGTAGTTCTGAGCACTTTATACTGTTTATGATTTCACATCAAAACTGCAGAAGATGTGCTTTTTATCCTAAAAAAGTAAAGATCGTAGTGAGTCGGGGAACACCTGCAAGCAGCTTCCTTCATCTGACCGGGGTTCCGCTTGCAGTCAGGAATCACACTCTGCTGAATTTTATTTATTTAGTACCACGGAGTGGACCACGAAATCTGAGAGTGTCTGGAGAGACGACCAACAGCCTCTCTGTCACCTGGGACCACGCTGATGGGCCGGTCCGGCAGTACAGGATCATCTACTCCCCCACCGTCGGTGACCCCATTGATGAATACGTAAGTCTCACACTCCTTTATCAGCACGTTTCACAATCCTGGCTGTTGCAGGGGAAGTTGAACTTCTCCTTTAGAAGTATGTTGTGACTAGAGCTGATGCTTGATTTTCCTGTGACAGTTGCATTTTATGACTTTCTCGCCATGATATTTGGACCAGCAAAATGTCCCTAGTCTGGTTTCTCACACCACAGAGAAGCTATGTCTATGGGATCATTTTTATTCTAAAGTCAGATAGAAAAACCATTGTATGTCATGATTACCTGGATATTTGTACTTGCTTAATTATACCATAGAAAAATAACTCTGGTGAAGTACGTGTATGATACCTATTATTCTGGAATATCCAAGCTAATGTTCACATAATATAATTATCCAAATCTGACCCTTTCTTTGACTCTCATTCCTCTACAAAGTCAATTAGTCCAGGGCTAATTGATTTCTCTTTTCTCTCTACACGTGATGTTTTGTGGTACACTGTAGTTTTAGAACCAATACATATTCTCTTAGAACCAAAATACATATTCTCTCTGTTAGCTGCAAACTTTTTGAGTGTGCTATTTTGTCTCTCCAAAACCAGAAACCAGGTTCTGGTGGCTTCATCACAGCCCATAGCCCTCACTATGTGTAGAAAAACTTACCACTTGATTTGGAATGTATTGGCTAACAGCTATGATAGATTCATGGGAAATTATACAAAATGTTGATTGTAAGGGAGTTAGGTCTGTGGTTTGCCATCTTTTTACGATCTACATCTTTTTAGATCCTTTCTCCCCTACTATGAACCTCATGTGATTAAATATCTCATCTATTTAAACTTGATATAGTAACCTTTAATGAAAGTCCCCATTTTTATTAATAAGAAACACATGTAATCAGCAATTATAGTTCCTGATCACAGTGAGATAAACTGTGCTACGATGGTTAGTTTGCCAAAGCAGAGAGGCTCACGGTTACTGTTTGTTCAGCCTCGCTGTGGATGAATATGTAATTGCCCTTTGCTTTCTGAAAGCATTCAGAATACAATTTCTACTTTGTAGTTATGGGACTCCAGTCTGAGACTTGCCAGCATAGCTGATCCATGTTATTCACAGAAGGGAAGCATAGGTTTGCAGGAGAGATTGGGAGATGTCTGATTCATTTCCTCTTCGAGGATGTAGTTGAGTGTAGACTTCATTTCCCTTTTAACATCTTTCCCATCTAATTCGTATCAGCCAAGCTGACATTGTGGAGGGCAGAAACTGAGTTCGTTTTTGCTCACCGATGGATTTGCAGCCTTTGGTGCCACGCCTGGTCCACAGCAGGTGCTGGGCACACATCTGTACACGGAAGTATGATGCGTAACGATGGAGATGGAGGACAGAGGTGTGTGGGCAACGACGAGGTGTTGTAGGTGCAATCGCCTGTAATTCTCACTGTTTCCTTCAGAGACAATAAGTCTCATAGCTGCCAAGTGGCTGATCTGGGGTTGCAGCCCAGGTCTGAGTCTAAAACCATTCTCCCATGCTGCACAGAAGCAGCATAGATGGTGTGCCTTGCCACCAGTAGTGTGCAACAAAAAGAAAATATGAAGAAACTATTACCGTTTATGGGAATATATAAAAGAATATTGTCTTTTGATCTAAAAGTCGTCTAGAGGGTAATACATTTGTAATTTAACTTCCTCTATAGACCACGGTTCCAGGCAGAAGGAACAATGCGATATTGCAGCCTCTGCAACCTGATACTCCATATAAAATCACTGTTATTGCTGTGTATGAAGATGGGGATGGTGGCCATCTAATAGGAAATGGAAGAACTGGTAAATGTTTTGTATCTTTTTTTTTAATTTTTTCATTTTTTTTGTTTTGAATTGTCAATATTTTAATGTTGCTTCTTATACCTTTTAGAATTCTTAATTTTTTTCTTTGCCAATGCATCTCAAACACTATATTAATATGGTGTTACATTCATATTAGATATTTTGTCAAAATGACAACATGAGAAAAGCATTTGTTTCTAACTTTTTAAAGGTTGAAATAAGAGAAGAAAAAGATCCAAATCTGCTTATTTGTCTTTGCTTGATAATGTTTCATTTTTTTTTTTAAATGATTGCATATTCTCTGAATAGTATTTTAGTTTGTGTGGTATCAGTTAAGGGCATTGCTGTTGAGTTAATATAGTATCAGCGAAAAATGTGCCATTGTGATTCAGTCTTCAGCCATACATAAAGCAGCAAGAGGATTAGCAATCATCTGTCTACAAATTTAGCTTTTAAAAAAAGGTATATTTTTCTTATCATCAAGTAACTTGCAAAGACTTATCAATGTTTGGTCTTCCATTTTAAAACTCTACGCTGTTGGTAATTTCTTATGATTTAAAGATTTGGTTGTTCACTGAATTACCTGAGGAGCTTTAAACATGCTTATGCCTGGGTACCACTCCCAGAGCTGCTGATGTAACCAGTGTCAGGTGTGGGCGGACCTACTGATATTCTAGCTAATGTGGAGCCACAGCTAAGAGCCAGTGGCTTCGCATGAAGGCAGGTGGGCCCTAAGTCTGAGTTCTCCTGCTGGTAAACACTGGCATTGATCCTTTCCACTTCATTCAGCAAACTCTACTTAGGTAACATGATTTCAGGTTCCTTTGTACATTCACTTGCTCAAACTCTTTTTGTACTTAAATGATCTTGACAACATTTCAGATTTGGGAAGAGAGTAACATTTAAAAGCTTCTAAGAGAAAAGCAGGATTAGAGTCGATTCAGCTCAGTCTCTTGAGGTCAGGAATCTATTATTATCTACAGAACTGAGTCAGTGGAAACTCAATCTAATGACTCAAGATGATTTAAAAACTTCCCTTTTTTCACCTTCTTATAGACTTTAAAATATAATTTGAGGCTTCTCTGGGGAAATGGCATATTTCAGAATGTTGTGCTTATCAAAATATAAAAAAAAAAAAGCTTTACTAGATCTTGAATTTTCCCAGCAGAGCCACAGCCATGTCTAGTTTATCTTGTGAAAAAAAATTTTTCAAGTTGGATTAGTTATTTATGCAATACTAAGAATAATAATCCGAGTGGCTACTTAATATTCTAATTGAATACCACGGAGTTTATCAGTAGGAGGTTTGGGGGTAGTACTTCTGGAGCCTTAAGGATTTATTCCAGGTTATTTTGGTGAAGGATAGAGCGGCGTGGAGAAAGTACATTGCTTGAATGATTAGCTAGTCCTGTGGTCTTGGGGAAATCACATGCATATGATAAAATGATTGGCCTAGGATCAGGGTGTCCAACTTTCTTCCTTTTCTGCCATGGGTTGGAAGAGTAAGAGTTGTCTTGGACCACATTCAATACACAAACATTAATGAAAGCTGATGAGCAAAAACAAAAGTCTGTGCATACTTTTCATGAGATGAGACACCACAGATAAGAAAAACAGTCCTCAAGTAATCTGCAGGCCCCGTGGTCTCCGACTCTCCTCAGTTGTAACAATTTGTCATCTACGACATTAGAAAAGTGGCCTGAGATCTCTCTCTCTCTCTCATTTTTTGTAATTCGGGGCCATAAAACATACCAGCTCTGGATCTTTTCTCCTGCTAAGGAGACTACAGAAAATCAACAGTCTTGAGTCTGTTTGAATTTGGCAAACTACTAAGCTTTTGTTGAATGCTCCCATGCCTTTTAATTGTTTTCTGAAGGAATGGGCTGCCCTATCAATACTCTTAAAGTTCTGTGCTCTCCCTGTGTGCCAGTAAAAGTCAGTCATGAGTGCCCATGTTTGTTTCCAGTGGGACTGCTCCCTCCTCAGAACATACACGTCTCTGACGAATGGTATACGAGATTCAGAGTCTCCTGGGATCCTTCACCTTCTCCGGTTCTTGGATATAAAATTGTGTATAAGCCAGTGGGTAAGAAAGCACCTTATTGTCATGGAAATGCTTTTGGAGGGCTCTTTACTTACGAGGGTCTTATCTCCTTGCATCGTCCACTATTGGATTCTCCGGATAGTTCTGTTATCACAACAACTCTCCTTTCATCTGATCTAATGCTTCTGGAAATAATGGTCTAAAGTGCCATTGCTATTACGGATGGAGATGACATTCTTATTAAATTTTGTGATTGGAAAGTTTGACCTGGTCCATAAAATCACACCAAGATGCTTGTCTTCATACACTCTATACGTTATGATCATGAAGTAATGCGTATTTAATCAATATAAGCTTCTGTATTTTTTCCTTTTCCATCCAGGTGTTATTTTATGTCTTGTAGTTTATTCATGGCAGGCTTGCTTTCAAATTTCTGTTGATATTTGCATGTAAATCAATATCATCTTGATTCCATTATTTGCTATTTTTGTTTTTATGTTCTATCGATATGCATGGCAAAATTGGAAGAAAAATGCTCTATACTAAATTTTCTAGGGCATCTTCCAGGCATTCAGCAAGGGTATGAACTAGAAAAAATGAAGGAGATATGATAAGAAAGGAAACTGTGAATCTGTGTAAGAAATAGGAAAAGACTTTAGAGAAGAAAAGGGAGCTGGTAACTAAAGACATTTTTAAAAATTTAAGTATTATTATTATTATTTTTTTGAGACAATGTCACACTGTTATCCTGGGTAGAGTGCTGTGGTATTATAGTTCACAGCGACTTCAAACTCCTGGGCTCAAGAGATCTTGTTGCCTTAGCCTCCCGAGTAGCTGGGGACTACAGGTGCCCACCACTACGCCCAGCTGTTTTTTTTCCGTTTTTAGTAGAGATGAGGTCTTGCTCTTGCTCAAGCTGGTCTTGAACTCCTGAGCTCAAGGGATCCTCCTGCCTTGGCCTCCCAGAGAGCTAGGATCACAGGTGTGAAACATTGCACTCAGCCTGTACCTGAAGTCTTTTAGCAACCAAACCTATGTGGAATGAGGTACAAAACAGAATTTCTTAGATCATCTCTACAACAAATCAGAGTGTTAATTGAACACTTACTATATGCAAAACACTATGCCAGCAAAGCAGGGCTTAGAAAAGAGTCTCAAGAATTTTTTCACCAAAGGAATGCTGATATACCTACTATATTCTAGGTACGATGCTCTACTTTAAGAATAAGAGAGTAAAGAATTCAGTGTCTGTTTATAGTTTTATATAAAGCAGTGTGTGCTATAGTGAACAAATGCAGGAGGGCTGCAGAAGTAATGCTGTTCATAACTTCCATCTGACTATGATTAAGATCTTTAATTTTAAGGAAAACTTGAGGCTGCTGACAGCTTATTTCTGTGTATGTGACTCTTCTTAAAGGTTCCAATGAGCCCATGGAAGTCTTTGTTGGAGAAGTGACATCATACACTTTACACAGTCTCAATCCCAGCACTACCTACGATGTGAATGTTTATGCTCAGTATGACTCTGGACTCAGTGTCCCCCTGACAGATCAAGGCACCACATGTGAGTCAAGGATCTTTTCATGAACGTAAGAAACAGTATAGTACAAATGAGTAGGTCAGCCTATTTTAATTTCGCTTTTTCCCCTCAGTATTACGTAGGCAGGCCATTTTGTGTCCAGGTAGACAAAATACCTATATAAATGAATCAGTTATATAACTGAGTATATAAAAAATGTATATGACAAGGAAATGATGTTTATTTCACATAAAATATTATATTTTCAATTTTTAAAATTAAATCATAGCTGTGTACATTAATGAAATCATGGGGTACAATGTGCTGGTTTTATATACAATCGGAAATATTTTCATCAAACTGGTTAACATAGCCTTCATGGCATTTCAATTTTAAAGAAAAAGTTATAGAAATTTCATGAATGTCCTGTAAAATTAGACCTGTGATATGATTTAGTTTTTCTTGACATTAATATTAAGATATATATTTCCTGAGTTTATTGATTTAACTTTTGAATCATGATTACTGATTTGGCCCTCCGATAAATTTTGTTGTCACCAAATGCTTTGATAACTATTGAAGATCTCAGCAGATAGCCTTTCGGAAGATTTCTTATTCTTTACCGTGAGATACTTTTTACATTCGTAGTTTTGGGAGGTCCTACTTGGAATATCCCTTCCTTGAAAATCAGTGATGGAAAGGAAGGTCTGTTTTGGCTGTACCACATTTTCATGTACATTTCATGTATATTTCTTATAGGAAAATATATCATGATTTTAGACATTTTATTTTTCAGCCAGCCATAGTGAAACTTTGAAAATTGCATTATGTTTAAAAGTATGCCTTTCTTTTGGCCTTTGTTTACAAAGTAAATCTACTTGTTTCTTTCTTCATTTTGTAGTATATTTAAATGTAACGGATCTGAAAACTTACCAGATTGGGTGGGATACATTCTGCATCAGATGGTCACCTCACCGGGCAGCCACGTCCTACAGGCTAAAACTAAGCCCTGCAGACGGTATGTGCATAAAGAGCAGATGAAGTGGAGAATGCAGTGGGAACATTGTAGACTCTAGAAAAGAAGATGCCATTTTGCTTATAAAAATGATATATCAAAATCTCTTTTAATGTAATTGATGACGACACTGGCATTTTCCTCTGTTATCATCATCAGGAACCAGAGGACAGGAAATCACAGTGCGGGGATCTGAAACCAGTCACTGCTTCACTGGCCTGTCACCCGAGACCGATTATGGCGTCACTGTTTTTGTGCAGACACCCAATCTTGAGGGACCAGGTGTCCTTGTCAAAGAACATACCAGTACGTTTTGGAGTGAACTGGGAAGTCTCTGTAGCCTTCAGAATAGAACGCTCTAGGTGTGGGAGAATAAGTATTACTCCCTGTGGGCAGCAGTAATGATGGGATGATGGCAGGCTCCTGGAGTCTAAGGCTGGTTCAGGCCCCTTTTCTGAATCAATTCTAGGTGGTCCCTGCTACAGGGTTGGGGAGACTTTAAGGGTTAAAGGAGGGACGGAGGGCTCCAGCTAACATGAAGAGGTGCCTATGTGGCCATATCAGTGGCTTTGACTCAGCTGACCCCTCTTGAAGAACTTACGTTCTCCTTTTGCATCTTTGCTTTGCTGCCTGAGCTGTAGTCAGTTGGAATGGCTACCAACAGCACGGGATTTGGATGGCACCCAGAATCCCGATGACACTGGAGCCTTATGTTCTAAGACTTGATCTGTTATCCAGGACTTAAATTGCTCTTAAAATTAACTTTCTGGGATATGAATTATGCACATGTTGCATTTTTCTAATTACGGTTTTTAAATTCTAGCTGTCAAGCCGACAGAAGCCCCCACCGAGCCCCCCACCCCGCCTCCACCTCCCACCATTCCACCAGCCCGGGACGGTGAGTACCGCTGCAGAGGCCATCAGTCCACTAACAGGGATTTATAGATTTGTTGTTTGTGTTCCATGAACATCACTTGCAATGGATATAGCACATTTCTGATTTATTATTCCTGCTGAAGAGTTTTTAGATCGCAAGAAAAGATTGCTGGTAATTTGTCCCTCTTCTTCTCTGGGCACAATTTAGAGTAAATAAAATCAGTCATGAATTATTTCAGCTCTTCATTCAGCTGGAACTGTTTCCTCAATTTTGAAGATGAAGGCCCAGTAATTCCGTCCATAGTACACAATCACATGGAGGGCATTTTTTTGCTGGCTGCTGGCATCAATAAGCATTTTGAACCCTCTTGGCTCTATCTGCAGCCTAACCCTTGAGGCTGTTAGCTTTGGAATGCCTGGCTTCTGACCTAAGAAGCACCCGGGATTACACAAAGCTAAAAAAATTTCCATTCACCAAAGTCTGAAACATAATTGTCACCTTCCGCAAACTGGTAAGAAGATTTACCGATCTGTGAAGGCTGATCTGTCAGTATCTTGGGGGCAATTCTTTAGCACTTTATCAAATTAAGTTTAAGCTAATTAACCTTTGGATTATTATTTTTCCCATATTCTGCTTCCAGCATTTAATAGGCAACAGATTTTAAATATATTTTTCTTTCATTTTAGAAGGATCTAGATTTCAAATATATTTTTCTTTCATCTTAGAAGTATCTGGAATGTTGCAACTTTATTAAAACTATTATATCAGTAAAATTAAAAGTGTAATTATTATAGGGTAAGGCAACAATGGGTTTCTTTAAATGAGACTAATGCAACAAATTTAATAAACAACCATAGCTTAAAAATATGATCTTTTAAAAAGTAGGCTTCATCTTCTAGAATAGTTTTAGGTTCTAGGAGGAGAACCTGAAAACTGAGGAGATGGTAGAGAGATATTTCATCTCTCAAATATGCCCCTTCCCCCTACACAAGCGTAACCTCCCCACTATCAATATCCCACACAAAGTGCTACATTTATTATACTTGAACCTATGTTGGCATTTGATAATCATCTGAAGTCCAGTTCACTCTTGCTGTTATACATTTTATGTGTAAAGTTCTTGTAAAGTAGATTTTTGTTAATTTTGTTTTTAGCCTTCAAGTCTGGGGATTGAATGAAAGATTTTTTTTTTTTACTTTATTTTCTACTCTTCCTCCACATATATGATTTCGTGTCCTAATTTAAAATCAAAACACAACTTATTTGCTTGAAATCTTTAATAATTATGTTCAAAATCTTGAACCCTACTGATAGCTTTCCTTTAGTTGGACATCATAGGTTTTGGTTTGATTTCCCCTCCTTCATTTATTATTTGAAGCTACTTGAAATGTTCTATGAGGCAAGATTATATCTTTCCATATAATTGGATCTAAATAAATATAGTAATTCCAGAGCAGAAATGGAGGGTCTGGTAGACCAGTGCTCTTTAAATTTATTGTGGGTGTGATTCACCTGGGGATCTACCTATTTATTGCTTGTTCTGATTCAGAAAGTCTAGGAAGGACCCGAGATTCTATATCTCTGACACTCTCTCAGGCAGTATTGTTGACACAGACTCACACTTTGAGAAGCAAGACATTATACTACATTTTTTAATTATGTAATTTCATTTTTTTATTGTTGAAACATAGCTGAGTACATTAGTGCAATCAAGGGGTACAATGTGTTGGTTTCATATACAATCTGAAACATTTTCATCAAACTGTTTGACATTGCCATCATGTTATTTTCTTCGTTATTATATGAAGACATTTGTATTCTGCATTTAGTAAGTTTTGTCTGAACCCGACTAAGATGCACCATAGGTGTGGCCCCACTATTTACCCTCCCTCCAGCTAGCCTCCCCTCTCCCCTCCCCTCCCTTGCCACTTTCCCCATATTCTTATGCTATGATTGGGTTATAGCCTTCAGAAGAAAGCTATAAATTAGCTTCATAACAAATATGGAACGCGTCACAAATTTGTGTGTTATCCTTGTGCAGGGGTCATGCTAATATTCTCTGTATCATTTCAATTTTAGTATATGTGCTGCTGAAGCGAGCACTGTGATGTTAATCTTGATTATTTGGTCATGTTGTTAGTGAGGTTTCTGTGCTGTAATGCTATTTTCCCCTTTGTACTGACTATAGTCTGTAAGGGAAATATTCTAAGATTATGTCAATTTCTCTTTCTTCATTAAACCTCATCAAACTCACTAGCCAACATCAGTCTTTACTGAAAACTTCCATCTGAAT
Organism: Arctocebus calabarensis; assembly: GCA_963573935.1. Classification (NCBI taxonomy): domain Eukaryota; kingdom Metazoa; phylum Chordata; class Mammalia; order Primates; family Lorisidae; genus Arctocebus; species Arctocebus calabarensis. The sequence goes on from CAUYON010045697.1 coordinate 44,177, forward strand.
TGATTTATAATTGATGAATTATCATTATGAAATGATAATTGTCTATTGTTATTATTCCCTTAATGTTGATTAGTTAGGATTCTACTGAAAGGAAAAAGTTTCTCTATCTATTCACCATCCATCTCTCTCAGTATGGACTCATGGATTTTCTTTTTATTTAATAAATTATTTTCCATTATTTAAATGCTCAAATTTCCCAGATTAGCTAGTGGAAGCCTCTTCACCTTGGCTCCTGTGCCCTTTCTCATGCACCTATCATTGAGTATCACCTTCCTTTCTGGCATAAAATCTAGTCTCATCATATACTTTCTGTGCCCCAGTCCTATAATCAGCTATTTTGCTGGGAGGCTTCCCTCCCCTCCCCCCCACCTTTTTTTGGAAGACAGTCTCACTTTGTCATCCTGGGTAGAGTGCCATGGTGTTATCACAGCTCATAGCAATCTCAAACTCTTGGGCTCAAGCAATCTTCTTGTCTTAGCCTCTCAAGTAGCTGGAACTATGGGAGCCATCATAATCTCTGGCTAGTTTTTTCTATTTTTAGTAGAGACGGGGCCTCTCTCTTGTTCAGGCTGGATTAGAACTCCTGAGCTCAATAAATCCACCACCTCAGCCTCTGGTAGTGCTGGGATTATAGGTGTGAACTATTGTACCTGGTCCACCCTCCCCTTTTTTAGAGTGGGGCAATATAATTAAAAACCAGTATCTGTGCTATAATTGGGTTTTAGCCTTCATATGAAAGCTATAAATTAGCTTCATATTAGGGCTGCGTACATTGGATACTTTTTCTCCCATTCTAGCAATACTTTGCTAAGAAGAATATGTTCCAGATCCATCCATGTAAACATGAAAAAGGTAAAGTCTCCATCTTTCTTTAAGGCTGCATAACATGTACCACAATTTATTAATCCATTCATGGGTTGATGGGCACTTGGGCTTCTTCCATGACTTAGCAATTATGTATTGGGCTGCAATAAACATTCTGGTACAGATATCTTTATTATGATACTTTGAGATATCATCTAACT
>CAUYON010045702.1:0-51721 GCA_963573935.1 Arctocebus calabarensis
TCAGGGATTTCCTGTAACAGCCCCTGCTCATAAAGTGATACAGGAGTTGGATGTTTGTAATTGGAGTCTGCCTGTGCAGAAACTTTGGAGTTGATCAAAACAACCTGAGTTTCAATCCCAACTTGGGCACATTCAAGAGTAAGTTCAGCTCAGCGCCTGTGGCTCAATGGGCTAAGGCGCCAGCCACGTACACCTGAGCTGGCGGGTTCGAATCCAGCCCGGGCCCACCAAACAACAATGACGGCTGCAACCCAAAAATGGCCGGGTGTTGTGGCAGGCGCCTGTAGTCCCAGCTACTTGGGAGGCAGAGGCAAGAGACTCGCTTGTTGTTGCTGTGAGCTGTGATGCTACGGTACTCTATCCAGGGTGACAGCTTGAGGCTCTGTCTCAGAAAAAAAAAAAGAATAGGTAAGTTCTTCAGATTCACTTTACTCTTCTCTGAATAGGTTGCGTTAATAGCGTCTGCCCCATAGGATTTTTTTTTTTTTTTTTTTGCAGGTTTTGGCTGGGGCTGGTTTGAACCCACCACCTCTGGTATATGGGGCCAGCACCCTAGTCCTTGAGGCACAGGCGCACCCTGCCTCACAGGATTTTCCTGAGAGTTAAATAGGGAGGGAGAGTGTGTAACAATGTTGGGTAGTCAATAAATGCTTACAGGTGGCAACTGCGACTTAGTGTTATAATGATAACCTGTCTCCTCTCTCTACTAAATCAAAGTCACATGGAAACTTCATTCTGTGTCTGGAACACAGAGGGCAACAACAGATTCAGAGGCCTGAAGGTCAAACAGGTGATGCATCCCAGAAGTCCAAAGAGGGCTAGTCTCCTTGGGCTGGAGGCTTTGGGCTGCTCAGGACAGAGGGGCAGTGGTGACCAAGTGGGAAGGTCAAATGACCTCTTCAGGCACACAGAGCCTCAAAAAAGGGCTCTGCACTTGGGTTAACATTTTGCTGTGGTCATTTTTTGTACCAGGTCACACACATTGTATAACTGGCCCTGCAAAGATGAAAAAAAGTGTAGAGACAAGGACTAAGCTGCCTTCCTGTCCTAGTTCTACTCCATTCTAGAAATGTGGTCCTGCGTGAGCTCTCCATTGGTATTTTAATGAGTGCCTCCTGCATGGCAGCCTCAGTGTTCTCATTCATAAAATGGGCATGGGATTGTTTTGAGAAGGCAGAGCATGCATTAGCACTTAGCACTACGGTGAAACAGAGAAAGTGCCCAGCAAATGCTAACTAGTATTACTGAAAAGGAAATAAGTGGCCAGGCAGTGTCCCACACGTGTAATCCTAGCACGCTGGGAGGCGGGTGCCGGTGGATTGCCTGAGCTCAGGAGTTTGAGACCAGCCGGAGCAAGACCCTGTCTCCACTTTAAAAAAACAATAGAAAAACTAGCCAGGCATTGTGGTGAGCACCTGTAGTCCCAACTACTCGGGAGACTAAGACAAGAGGATCGCTTGAGTCCAAGAGTTTGAGGTTGCCCTGAGCTGTGACTCCACGACACTCTACCCAGGGTGACAGAGTGAGACTCTGTCTCAAAAAAAAAAAAAGAAAAGAAAATACATCTAGGGATTGAGGTACAAAGGAAAATAGAGTTGCCAGCAGACTCTGAGAAAGAAAGATTCTCCTTCATTTGAAAATCAGTCTGTATATTCTGGGGTACCTAACAGATGCAAAACACAAGAAAGGGGGATGGATAAAATATAAGCAATGAATGAGTTCTGCTGTCCTGCTCATGGAGGAGGTGGTCGGGAAAAACTTACTTATATCAGGATGCCACAAGTTCAGGGGTGGTAAAGGTTGGAATCCAAGTACCAAGAAGTTTAAGGATGAGAGGGCGCAGAGGGAGAAGTAGGTTCTCCTTTCGAGTAGCCGAGGACTCTGGAGGGTTGAGCCAGCTCTAGGAAGAATGGCTTGGATTCCGGAAGTAGAAAGACGCACGGCTGACTCTGAAGGGAGCGCCATCAACAAAGCCCCAGAGATGGGGAAATGAGAACAGTGTCCAGGAAATGGCCAAAGGGCAACGCATAATGGATGTGAATCTCAGGATGCAAAATGCTGGCATACTAGAGAAATGGGCTTTCTCTTTTCTTTTCTTTTCTTTTCTTTTTCTTTTTCTTTTTCCCTTTCCTTTCCTTTCCTTTCCTTTTCTTTTCTTTTATTATTTCTTTGCAGTTTTTGGCCCGGGCTGAGTTTGAACCCACCACCTCCAGTATATGAGGCCGGTGCCCTACTCCTCTGAGCCACAGGTGCCGCCCCCTTTATTTTCTTTATATCAACTTAAATTTGACTCCATGTCCTCAGCCTGCCAGTCAAACAAGGCAGTCACTCCGTCATTACTGAAGCCCTCTCTTTGTCTATTCGAGATGGTTCCGCAGCCCTAGAGGTTCCTCAGCACTTCTGGTCTTGGGTCCTGGTTTCTGCTGAGGCAACCCTGTCCCTCTGGCCTGCAGGGTGGCAGAGACGGGAGAGAAGTCCAAAAAGGCCCCAAGAAAAGCCTCGCGGCTCTCAGCGACCACGGATTCAGGCTTCAGATGGCCAGCATGGCAGTTAAGAATCAAACCTGGCTCTGCGTCCCAGTTTCACTTATCACCCATTGTGTCACCTTTAGGAAGTTACTTATTGTCACCGAGCATCATCTTTCTCATTCGAAAAAATGGGCATATTCATCATAACACTTCTTAGAATGATTCAATGAGGTAACATATGCAAAGGACCGAGTGGCTGGCATATACAAACAGACCGTAAACAGAAGGTGCTGAACTCGTCCCCATCCATCCTGCACCCAGCAAGTATGCAGGTAAATAAAAAAAATCCCTTGGAGAGAGTACTTCTCATGAACTGCAGTCACAAGCCCTAGAATCAGATTACTTGGATTCAAATCTCAATTTAGCCACTTGCGAGCTATGTGATCTCGGGCAACGCCGCACATACCCTCTCTGGGCCTTCCTCAGTTTCCTGATCTGTAAATTGGAGTTCATATCAGCCAGTAACTCATTGGACCTTAGGAAGGTACAAATGAGTTGTTTCCTGGAAAGCACACAGAGCAGTGCTCTGGCTATTTTTGCTTTGTTTTAGTTTCCCAAACCCTTCTGCATCCATTCATTTCTCAGAATATGATTCACCGACAAGGTTTAGAAAGCTGTTCTTTCTATCAGAGGCAATGCTTCTCTCTTCCAAACTCACATCAAGTAGAAATCCAAAGTGCCCATAGAAGGACAACCATCTACAGCCCTGTGAGCTGTGTGCATCCTGCTAGGTGCAAAGTATATATAAACGTAAGCCTCCCTAAACAGCCTACCTTGTTTTTTCTTAGCATACATATTATAGACACCTTTCCTGTCAATACCACTAGATCCACCACATGCTTTTTCAATGACTCATGATCTTCCATGGCATCGAGGTACCATACTTTGAAAAGGGTAAGTTAAGATACTTTAGCAAAATAAAGTTCAGATAGTTCCCAATTCTTTATGATCCTGAATGCATCATTTTAAATACATCTCCACAATTGTGTCTTATTATATAGGATAAATGTCTAAATTTGGAATACCTGGGTTAAGGAGTATGAACATTTTCAATTAGGTACATATTGCCAGAATACCCACCCAGAAATTGCTTTTCATTTTACTTTATCTGTTGTAACTGCTCCTTCTTCCAGCCCTGACCACAGTTTATGTTGGGTTTTACTGCCTTTCCATCATTGGTACTTTGCTAGGGCTGCAGTAACGAAGTGCACAGGCAGGGTAGCTCAAACAACATTCAAGTCCAAGATTAAGGAGTCGGAGGAGTGAGTTCCTTCTTTTTTTCTTGTTGTTGCTGTTGTCAAAGGAAACTCTCATTATGTCTCCCTCAGTAGAGTGCAGTGGCCTCACAGCTCACAGCAACCTCAATTCTTGGGCTTAAGCAATCCTCTTGCCTCAGCCTCCCAAGTAGCTGGACTACAGGCACCTGCCGCAGTGCCCCACTATTTTTTTGTTGTTGTTGTCATTGTTGTTTAGCAAGCCCCGGCCCAGATTCGAACCTGCCAGCCCCAGTGCATGTGGCTGGCACCGTCCTCACGGAGCTCCGGGCACCGAGCCAGGGTGCGTTCCTTCTGAGGCTCTCTCCTGGGACTGTGGGTAGCCCTCTTCTCCCTGCACACTCACAGCCTCTTCCTCCTGTGATGTCCATGTCCTAATCCCTTCTCATCAGTACACAAGTCATATTGGATTAGGTTTCACCAGTATCACCTCATTTTTCCTTCTTCACCTATTTAAAGGACCTAGGTATAGAACTTATAAATTTGGGGGCACAACTCAGCTCATAACAGTATCTATAATCTGATGACACATCTTCGTATCTGTGGGATGCCAAAAAAAAGTATGAACAGTTATTTCCTATTAATCAAATGGGCGAATTTGCCCAATATCCCTTGGGTATCACCTTTGGTCCAGGGTTCTGCCCAGAACAAGACGGGCACAGGTCTACTACCGCCCTGGATTGGCAAGCTCTGCTGTTTATCAGCTCTGTGACCTCAAACCAGTTGCCACGACTTTCTAAATCTGTTTTGTCATCTGCATTCCTAGAACCACATTCACTTCAAAGGATTATTAAGAAGTTCAGATGAGGGGTGGCACCTGTGGCTCAGTGAGTAGGGTGCTGGCCCCATATACTAAGGATGGTGGGTTCAAACCCGGCCCCAGCCAAACTGCAACAAAAAAAATAGCCAGGCGTTGTGCCAGGTGCCTGTAGTCCCAGCTACTTGGGAGGCTGAAGCAAGAGAATCGCCTAAGCCCAAGAGCTGGAAGTTGCTGTGAGCTGTGATGCCATGGCACCCTACCGAGGGCGACAAAATAAAACTCTGTCTCTAAAGAAAAAAAAATGTTCAGATGAAAATCCCATGCACAAGTGCTTAATAGGGAGCAAAGTATGGTGCAGTTATTACCTTTCTCCTCCTCCTCCTCATCCTCCTCCTCCCCTTCCCCTCCCCCCTCAAACTCTTGGGCTTGAGCAGTCTTCTTGCCTTAGCCTCCCAAGTAGCTGGGACTACAGGCGCCCATCACAACACCTGACTATTTTCATTTTTAAGAGACAAGCTTTCACTATTGCTCAGACTAGTCTCGTACTCCTGAGGTCAAAGGATCTACCTCAGCCTCCAGTGATCAGCCTCCCAGTGATCCATCCACCTCAGCCTCCCACAGTGCTGGGATTATAGGTGTGAGCCACGGCACCCGGCCTCACCCTGCCTCTTCTTGCCTCCACTTCTCTCATTACCAAGTTCATGCATCACCCCAACCCCTTCCTGTGCCAATAGTCTCCAAAGACAATTAGGACCCACCATGCTTCCCCAGAGCTTGTGAAAATCTCTATAACTCCATGCTTCTGGGAACATTAACCATGACTTGATGACATGCTCTCAAGAGGAACCAGTTGGCTTTGGGATGGCAGATGACGACTTCATTGGGAAGGCCATTAATCATAATTATAAAATAATGAAATGGCTGTCAATTTGCCCATGCCTAATAACACCTAGTGAATAAGGGGGTCTTTTTATTTCTCACAGTGGAAAAGATGGCAGAGGATCCTGTTTCAGGGAGAGCATTACCCGTCTTGAATGGCTGAAGCGCCTTGGCCAGTGGAAGTCACTGGGCTCTTGGCTGGGTGCCTCAGCAGCACTCTATGAGCCGTGCAATAACCTCTCCGAAATGCACCGCTGCTCCTGTCTTATTGCTTAATTAATCCACTTCTAATTGATAGGGCCGTGCATCACCACGGCTGCTTCCCTGCCGTGAGAGCCGTAAAAACATATTTGGCTTTTCTAACAGGACTTTTGAAACAATGTCAGGACCATGAACTTGTAAGTGACATCATACCTGTGACTTTGGCCAAATATGATCCTGACATCTAATAAAAATTCCCAGGTCCACTGAAAGCATTGTTCTATTTCAGAGAATTTATATTGCAGGGAGGCGGGGAGGAGGAGAAATGGAGAGAGGACTCACGGGGCCAAAGTGGTGGTTCCGCCTTTTGTCCTGATGCCCTTCTTGTCTCTTCCTCCGAGTCATATCTTACTCAACAGAAAAGCCTCTACCAAGTATGTAGGTCATCATGAAAGTTTTGAGATGCATAAAACTCAAGAAACATAAAATCCACCTGGACTGATGAAAGCCTCCCAGCGACACCAATACGCCAAGTAGAAACTCGCACAGGTGACTCAGAAAAGATGCTGTTGACTGTGTTTCTTGGAACTAAGAGGACCATACACAGTCTGTCTCAAAGCTTTTGTAGTGACAGGTGGTGCCTGTGGCTCAAGGGAGTAGGGTGCCGGCCCCATACACCGGAGTTGGTGGGTTCAACCCGCCCTGGTCAAAAACTGCAAAAAAAAAAAAAAAAAACCCTTTTGTAGTGACATACATAACTGATGGTGAAGCACTGTCCTGAAAAATAAGTTATTTCTACATCAGTCAATTCCAGATGTTTGTGAGAGACAATTCTAAAACACAGACTGCTATCACGCCAAATTATTATCTGGTCAACTGGTGACCAAATTCTCCTTTTGGCAAATCTCAGACATCAAAAAATAAATAAATAAATAAACAAAATCCACAGAACAAGGTATTAGACCAGGGCTGGAAACAAGGGCTTTGCAAAATTACATATAACTGGGCGACGCCTGTGGCTCAAAGGAGTAGGGCACCGGCCCCATAGGCCGGAGGTGGAGGGTTCAAACCCAGCCCCAGCCAAAAAGAAAAAATTGCATATAACTTATCCACAGTTATGGCCAGGCATATTCAAGTTTAAGACCTACACAAGAAAAGTCTAGAACTCTTAGATCAAAGGTCAACTAACAATGGCCCACTTGTCAAATCCAACCAGCCACCTATCTTTGTAAATGGTTTTCCTGGAATACAGACACCCTCACTGTTTACACATTGCCCCTGACGTTCACCACACAGCCGTGGACTTCAGTGGTTGCAGCAGAGGCCGTATGGCCCACCAACCCTAAAAGATTTACTCTTGGCCCTTTCCAGAAGTAAGTCTACTGCCTCCTGGTCTGGATGCACATGTCTGTCTAGTCCACCTCCTCTGCCTTTTAGATAGCTAGCAAATCCCTAGCAGTGAATGGGGAGAGACCCTATGCCTTACCGTAGGGTCAGTTCCATTTGGCTGTAATATGAAACCTCCTCAGCCTTAATTTGGGCTAATTTGGGCTGTGAGCTGTTTGTGGTTGGAAGAATTCAAAAGAAGTCTTGGTGTACATCTTGTGTAAGGGTTAAGTTCTAAAATTAGCTGCATTTGGGATTTGATTTCCCTAAAGACAATGTCTCCATTTCCCAAACCAGAGGTAGAAGTGAGGGGTTGGGATGTCAGCACAGAAGCAAAACCTTTGAGGAGAGCTCTGGGGCAAGGCTCCGTTCCGGGAGTGGGCAGGGAAGAGACCCTAAAGAAGTCTCTGCAAGGGGCAAGTCAGGGCTTCTGTCTCTAGACCCATAGGAGCCTGGTTCTGCCCCCCAGGTCAGCATTTCACTGTGAGTCCCCAGTATCCTCTCCACCGCTTTGCCTGCCTCCCATACCAAGAGGCTGTGCAGAGTCTGGGCGGATTCTAGCTCCTTCCCTGCCTCACGTGGTTTGGAGAAACTTCCCAGGCCTTATTAATCATGCTGATCAGGCAAGACCTCCCCTTTTGTAAACTCACATTGATGGCCTCAAACCAATCAGTCCCTGTCAATGTTTATGGTCCCTAAATGAGGGTGGAAGACAGTGGAAGAGACAGTGCTTTGTGTGAGAAGGAGGTGTCCCTCCAGGCCCTGCCTGCTGGTGACAGCTAACACTTCTGGAAGGAAGAGGCTTTCAGAAATGTGTTCATTGCTGTGGCTTCTTTTTTGGGTCTTCACTCATGAGACTGCCCCTGCCTGCTCGTAGAAAAAGACAATAACGCTGCACATTTACACAGCACGTTTTTCTGCACGCATTGTCTCCCCAGAAAGGTGTTGCAGGCTAATGGCAATGAACGTGGGCCCTTGACTCAAACCACCAGGATATGGATCCTGCCCATTCCTCTTGGTAGCTATGGGCCTTGTGGAAGTGTGAACTTCATCATGCCTCAATTAAGTCACCTGCAAATGAACAACAATAACCAGGGCCAGTGTTTGACCTCTGCAGCTGCCCTCTTCACACTTGGAAGGGCTTTGCGCTTTGTTTATTGTTCTGCTGTGAACACTTTGAGATTCTTCAGACTCTTTCAACCAAGACCCTTGCATTTTTATTTTGCACTATACCCTGCAAATGATGTCATTGTCTTGAAGACAACATCCCTTTACCATAGTTTCCCTTCCCTCTATAAGGCAGCTCCCTTATAGAGACACTGGGACGATTAATGCATGAAAGTTCTTAGTCTCATACCCAGCACATAGTAAGCACTCAAATAAGCTATCCCTACCAATACTGCCCACATGATCTCACAAAAACCTCGTAAGGCAAACTGAACCCACAGCCTGATTTGGCTGCCAGCATGGTTTTACTTAATGAATGAAAACATTGACACTCAGAGGGGTGAAATAAGTTCTCAAAATCATCTGACCCTGCTTAGTTTAACAAATGTTTCTTCCTTTGTTCATTCATTCATTCAGATGTTTCCTGGTACCCAAGACGTGCCAGTAGGCTTGGGGAGACTATGGTAACAGGACAAGCCAGCGTCTACTCTCATGGAGTTGACCACCCAGCACACGAGAAACTGTTCAGCACCTGCTCTGTGAAACCACCACCTGGTCCCTGATGTCCCTAACCTCTAAGTTTGGCAGAACCAGCTCCTGTGTCCTCCTAGGGCATGGTTAGGGCCCAGGCACCCTATATATACCTTCAGTCACATCTCAAAATCTTTGAGGAATTCCTCAGCCCTGGTTGTGGAGGCCTGTCCCCAATGTCTGACCACAACATCAACCTCCAGTGCCATCTGGCATTGCCAGGTAACCCTCCCAGAAGGTCATACAAGGGGATGGTCTGTAGAGGCTCAATTATAGATTTCCAAGAAGGAATTCTATGTGCCAACGCTGCCTGCCCAGCCCAGCTGTCCCCTAGGGAAGGGGGATGAAACTGACGGCAACTAGGACCTTGGCAGCGAGTCATGGCAGAGCCAGAGAGAGGACTGAGGCCTCACCGCAGGTCCACCTGGTTCCCAGGAGGAATTAGTCCCCTTCCTCAGCACACCTCGGCCCAGTCCCCCCATGCCTGACCTGGTAAATGCCAAGAGCTCAGAACCTTCCCTGCCTCTCGGCCACCCCTACCATGAGGCCAGGCCTTTCCATCTCTCCAGACCTAAGACATGTTGTTAAGATGGTGTTTCCCATGTTAGCCATTCAGGGTATTTTCCACATCCGTGTACACCTATCTTATAATTTACTTAATATTTTTCTTCAAGTTGCCTTATTAAAAATTAAATGAGGCATTAGCCAGGTGTGGTGGTGGCCTGTATCCCCAGCTACTGGGGAGGCTGAGACAAGAGAATCGCTTGAGCCCAGGAGTTTGAGGTGGCTGTGAGCTATGACGCCTCAGTACTATACCCAGGGTGACAGAGTGAGAGTCTGTCTCAAAAATAAATAAGTATTAAATGAATCTATTTAAGAGAAATTCCATATCCCTAACATGTAGAAATAGGCCTACTTGCCTCAAATAGAAAGCAATGAAACAAATAAAAATATAAAACAAACTATAAGATTTGAGAGCGCAGGTACCACCCAAACCATTTTCTGTTCCAGAAGGGGCATGCATGGTGCATTTGAGGGAACTCGGGGTTAAGGCAATTCCCAGCACAGCGTTAGGAGTGGACGACACCTCAGTGGACTGCCTCTTGGTGCATATTTGCATTTTTACAGAGAACTCTTGGAAACATAATGCTTAACCCACAGAAATACTGTGGGAATTCTAGGCAGCTGGTAATGACGAGAAGCTATTTTTGCTTAGACTAAGGTTTGCTGCTAAGACTGGAAGCTGCGTGCCCACCTCACCTGTCTCTGAGGAACTCAGGCCTTGAGCACTCCAGAGCGGGTTCTGGACTCCCTAGAAAACAGAGGGAAAAAGGTGACCTGCTTTGTCAGTGGGCCCACTGGCTTTGTGCCCCATTCTGTTTCCACGTGAAACCAGATAAGACACTGCTGCCGGGTTCCCTTGTCATTCCCAGTGGCTGGTGAAGGAGCGGTTGTGGCGCAGGTAATCTAACCCGTATCTGCTGAACAGATGCTCCACTGCTTATCTGCTGGTTGCCGGGCTGGCCTGCGGCGACCTGGAGAGGGTGGGACCATTTGTCAGCCTTGCTTTTCTTACCCTAGCCTATCTCCCCCGAGGAGGTAAGATTCGCCTCCACTGCCCAGGCTCCACCCTTTCATGAAGTGCCAGCTGACTGTTCCCTCCTCTGTCCCCATCTAAACTTGACCCTGCTCCAGGTGACACAGTTAGACTATTGACCCATGATGAGCAGGGTAGCTTCACACCCCTCGTTGTCAGCTTGGAGCATGGAGCTTCCTCACTTTCTGCCCCTGATTAATCACTTCCCTTCAGGATTAACAGCAGAAACCTTCGTTTCTGCAGAGACAAACACCACTTGCACCCACCATGTGCCGTCTTGTCACCTGAGTCAACCTTCGGTGCCTTTCACAGGGGCTGGTGGCCAGTCTTATCCACAAGGCTCTACAGCTGACCCGAAGTGACCCTGGGGAGAAGAGTGAGCTCTAAATGTGCTAGAAGGCTAGAGAGGAAGGTAGAAGGACCTGAGAATGCCAAACTATATTTTTTCAAATATTCAAATTATAGTAAATCCAAGTCCTTACATGCGTAGGTTATCAGAAGTCCAGTCTTTTCCTCACATATCATGAGGATTCCCCCAGGTTGTCCCCCGACCTGCGATCAGCCTCCTACATGCTGCTTGCTGCCACCTTTCACCTTCCAGCCTCAAGTGCAGGCCCACAGGTGTGAGGCTTCCTCTACTCTTGGTTGCCAGAAGAACTTCCCTCTCCTGCAGCCAAAGTGCCCCACAGTCAGAACCTGAGATCTCAAGAAGGCCCCAGACAAGCCCAAGGGCTGCCTAGCCTCTCACAGGTCATTGCTGGTGCCAATCAGGGCCCAAGTGCCCGTGGTCACTTCTCGGCTCAGGCCTCAGTGGCTCCCCAAGTAGGAGAAAGGGCGGCCACAGCCAAGGAAGCCCCACAGCAAAACTGCCTGGGCCTGAGCCTCACAGCACCTGGCAATAGGTCTGTGTGATTCCCATACAGGTAGCTGGGAATTCCCCCAGCACCCCTGGGGCTGTCAGACAGCTGGATCAGGAAAAAGAAGCGCATCAGCCATTCACACGGTGCCAAGGCAAGAGTCGGGTCTTCCCAATATCTTCGTGGGAGGAATAGCTGCTCTTCATGTCCAGAGGGTCCTGCCCTACTCCCGCTCTACTGCCACAGTCAAACGTAAACACACCATGTATACACACACACATGCACCACACTGCGCCACGTGCATCTGCACACACACATCCACATGCGTGTATTCATATACGTACACACACACATGCACGCTGATACATTACCATCTTCCTTTATTCTCTGGTCTTCCTCATCTTCTGCCCCAGTGTTTTAGTTTCCTGTGGCTGCCATAACAAATTCCTACATATATGCGAGCTTCAAACAACAGAAATCTATCCTCTCACTGCCTGGAGGACAGAAGTCTGAAATCAAGTTGGCAGCAGAAGCAGGCTCCTCCCAGAAGTTCCAGGGGAGTTTCTGCTCCTTGCGCCTCTAGCTTCTGATTGCCCAGAAATTCCTTGGCCTGGGCTGGACCACGCAAACCTCTGCCTCCCCACTCACGTGGCCTCCTCTTCTGCCCATCTCTCTCTTAGAAGACAATGATGGCATGAGGGCCCCTGGATAATACAGAGTAATTTCCTCATCTCAAAATCCTGAACTTGATCACATCTACAGAGACTTTTTTTCCAAGTAAGGTCACATTTACAAATTACCGTGACTCAGACTTGAGATCTATGGGTGACCACTGCCCCATTTGTGACACCAGGATTAGTTATTTCCCAGAAAGATAAAGTCTAAGGACATTCCTTTCCTTTGGGTGGAGAAGGCACCTATACTTATTCAGATTCTCTTCTCCCATGTCCCCACATTTCAGACCTAGAATAGTTACACATTAGTGTATTCCCCCAATATTTGCGTTATTCCCCACATATAAGGTCAGTCCAATGTGTCACCAGGAAGAGTGAAAACAGTGTGTTCAGCAGAGGAGTAAGTGCAGGCTAGGAAACAGCTTTGTGGGGGGTAAAAAATGAGCTAGCTGGTATACCTAGGATGGGACAATTTTTACCTTATTCCCAGGCACTTTGCAAAGAGAGGAATAAAGATTAGGGGGTTTTATTTGGTCTACTTGGGCTACCAAGGTTTGCACTACCCACTACCACAGTTGCAGTAGGGCCAATAAACTGAAATTTGTGAGCCCACATTGCTGTTGTGTTCCCCAAAGTATGACCGCATGGAAGGAGACACCTCCCACAACAGAAAGAACAACCAGGGGATAAATGTCTTCCAGCACCAGACAAATGAGAACATGGATAAAACAAGAGATTTTAAAGAGTGATTTGAATGCCTTGAATTCGTAACAAAACCTCTGAACATGATTCTGCTAAGAGAGGATAGAAAAATGCAACTGAAGTGAAGCCTTTTGTAAATGAAAAAGAAATGGCACATTTGACAAGGGTCAGCTGGCCAGGCTCCTGTGATGACAGCATTTGGGAGTATTAATATGTACCACGAGCTGTAAATGGTTGCAAAAAATGTACATAGATTTCTTGACATAATGTACAAGCTCACACCATCTGCCACTTCCAGCAGTCATGGACTGCATACTTGAAATCCTTTGTAATCACTTTCACTTAACAAGTAGTTGAGTTCCAAGCTAATTTTTGAAAATCTGCCATCAGACCAATTCCTTAGGGCTGTTGCTCCAGTGACCTTAAGGGGTACCTAAGATGAGCAGAAGTCTTCTGAAGAATGCCAAGAATTCAAAATTCCTTGTGCTAAGCAGTCCACGTTGGGGATGAAATTGAGCTTCTCTTATGCTAGGGTTGGCCACGTACAGTAATCAGGGTAGGAGGACCCCCCACAAACCAACACCCAACTTCCACAAAGTCAACGGAGTTTGCTCAAGGGGGAAAAAATAAATTTTTATTTTTTAGGACACTATTAAAATTTACTTTTAATAATTCTTTAGGGAGGGGAATACCACACTTTTAGTCAATGAAGAGAAACATTTTTATAGTAGCCTTTGATCTGTAATACCTTTTGTTTCCAGTGGGGAAGCACCTTGCCATTGAACGTGACAAAGCTTTGTATGACAATTATGCCATGAATTCTTCGGGAATACATTCCAGTGCCTTATATCACTGTTACATGGGGTCTCTTGGTTCTCCTGTGTGCTGCGCTGTTTGCTTATTATGCCCTGAATTCATAGGGAATGGGTTCCAAGAGCTCAGGCTCCTTTCCATTGGTTTTCATGGAGTGTGCTTCTCTGGGCGGAGCAGGCTGGTGCTTCAGTTGAACCCAGGTGCCTTTTTCTTTGGCTTCCTTCTCTTTCTGATCATTTTCCTTCACATGTTTCAGGAATCTATCTCAGCTCTGAGAGTGCTTAATATGATCAATATGAACATTAAATCTCTCAGCAAGAATCTTGCCCTTAACTTGTTTGTTTACAGCAATGCCAACAGCATGCTGGGTGACACTGTATACTCTTCCACTTTTGCCATGGTGACATCTATGTGGCATGCCTTTCTGAACAATACCCATTCCCTTGAAGTCTACAATATCACCTTTCTTGTAGATTGGCCATATATGTGGCCAAAGGGACAACTCCATGTTTTCTGAAAGACTTAGAGGACATTATTGGTTTGACACTGTGTACCTCAAACAGAGTTTTCTGGATTTCCTAATGATTACAAAATATTTTTAAGGACAATTTTGATTATACAAAGTTTTTGTCTTACACTTTTAAGCATAAGCCCAATCTTAAGAGTTAAACCTTTGCAATATTCTTCTGAAATGCAAAGAAAGCCACTTTGGCACCTGGTGAGAAAATCTGAGAAGAGACTTCAAATAACCCTCATTAGCAGAGACGAGGGTCTCTTTGGTACTCTCCAGCTTACGTGGGTTTCTTTTTTTCCCAGAGAAGAGTTCTCTTGGTAACATTTTGCCAAATGGTCAGCTTCTAGGCCCAAATAATAGGACTTTCTAGGAGGAAAATACACATCTTCCCATCATCAAAAAGCCCATGAGAGAGAACCAAGCCCAGATCAGTATATGCCCCTCCACATACCCTGAACAACATAAACTGGACTGCGTCTACACAGGGACAATTACTGCATGATCTTCACCGACAAGGCACAGATGTTTGTCCCTCCCCCAACAGTGTGGTCTTTGGGGTCACGCTGGCCAAACTGATCTGACCACCAGATTCCAGAGCTCTTTATTAGCTCATGGATTTATTCACCCGAGAATGATCTTGTCTCCCACAAAGCCTCCAATGTATCTGTAACTACAACAATCTCTGCAGTTTGTTCATCAAACCAAGTTTACAACTGACGCTGATCTTCAGAACAGGCGAGAACATGCTCTGGTTAACAATTCCAAAAGCTCAGGGACTGAAAGCAGGAGACATCAGAACCACAGCACACACCATCCTGGATCAGGAGGGGGTCAGGCTGTTGCAGTCACCCAGAGGTTCAGGTGAATGTAACAGCCACCACCCCGGATCTTGCCAGTCACTCTGCTGGGGGAAAAGAAGCTCTGGACACTCTTGCACCAGGATCAGAAATACTCTAGCCTGGAAAAGATTGATGTTACTTCACTTATAAGTATCAAACTGAACTGTTGCATGGCCCCATCCAACCGTTAGGGACACAGGAAGTCCAGTCCTACCACATGCCTGGAGGGCAGGGAGCTGGCAATGTTGGTGAGGATGGCGGAGGACAGCTATATTCATTAAGATGTCACTCGCACTTGCCTTGCCATCTACGCCAGGCAACTTAAAAATCTCAAAGCTGTCTGTTGGACCAGATCTTATGAATTCAATGCTAGGGCAGGAAAAAGCCCTTGAGCTGGTAGGTTATTCAGAGTAGTGGGAAAGCATTAGTGCCCAAGAAGAAATGTTGCCCCTTGCTGGTGTGTTTTCATCCTCTATCATGGTTAGTGGACAATGAGCTTTCCAGAATTCTTATCTGACCGTCTTCAGTCTTGACTTTGGTTCTCATACATTTCCCCCAAAATTCTCTATCGCCCTTCCTTTCCAAGAACTGATGTTGTATTCAGGTGGGACGTAACATTTATCTTCAGAGTCTTATTATTAATATATAAATCATAAAACCAGACAGCGTGAGGGTAGGCTTCAAAAGCAGAATTATGTGTTCATTGTACACATGAGAAAAACGGAGGCTCAGAGAAGAAAAGTTATGCCTTCTGATTTTGAGCCCACCTCACTCTCTACCTAACTATGGATCAGAAAAGGAGTTTCTTTCGCCTAATAAGCATAAGAACAAATTTGAAACTGGGACTGAAACACAGAGAAAGAAGAGAGGATAGAAATTGAGGGATTTCTTGAAGGAAAAAACTGGAGATGCTTTTCCATATTCAAGATTCCATAAAAAGTCATGTTTTACAAGGTTGATGAGTTGCTGCCCCTTTTCTCCTCCTTCACTTTCTTTTTACTCACACACGAAAGGACGTAAGTTCAACAACATCAGGATAGGAAACCATTTCACTGAGCATTTGAACATGGCTGGGTCATAAAGGAAAATGATGACTAGGTAGTTAACTACTGACTGACTCAGTAGTTATGAGGGGGAAAGGAAGAAACAGGGTTACAGTTGGCATTTTCCCTATGAATAGTGTTTTCTTTCCCTGGGAGTGGTAATCTTATTCATATTCATAAAATAAAGTGCAAAAATCAAATGATAAATAATATCTCTGGCCTTAGCCACCCACCTCTTCATAAGGTACATTCTAACCTCTCTTCTAGCCCTTTGATATTTGACAGGTATGTAAAGTAAATATCAGTCATAGAGAACATCTGTGTAATCTTGGACAGGGTTATAGTCATGCAAATAATAATACTAGGGGCTGGAGGCTAAAGGCAGTATTAACTTCAGGTCATATAAAGGCAGTATTAACTTCAGGTCATAATTTGAAAGCTAAACCTGTAACCTGTCCTTCTGATTACACTAGTCTTCTGTCCTCTGATTACACATGTATGTGCTTTCAATGGAAGGGACAAGGCATTTTAGAGAAGCAAGAAAAGTGGTCTTGTCAATTAGAGCAGCTATTAATGCTCAATGTGCTTCAGCATTCTCACTAACGACAATGTTAGAGACCCTAATTAATACACCACAGTTCATGGAGAGATGATGAAACCTGAGATGTTACTAACACCAGTTTAATAGCTGGTCCAGTTGTGATGTGGACTGGCTCAGAGTTAGAATATTAAGCAGAAAAGAAATTAGCATTCTTCAATCTCCTTCTGCAGTAGGACTAAGAGCTGGCCAGAACAGCAGAGCTGTGGTTGAAGACACATTAAATCCCTGAAAGGGGAGTGTTGCTTTTCACAGCTTTCAATAAAAGGAGGGACCTTTCAAGTGTTGTCAATCTGGATGAACTGAGCAGGGAATTCAGTTGGGGAATGTTCCCTCTCATGCTCAAACAGCAAACAGGCAAAGACAGTTGCAAGGTCGCTTCCAAAGGCCAACTTGTATTTCTCATCTGGAAGATAAATGTGAACATAGACCTGTAGAAAAGGAAGATGAGTTTGATAGAATTAAGGACTTCCACAGCTGAACACAGTGGCACACACCTGTAATCCTAGAACTTTGGGAGACTGAGGCAGAAGGATCCCTTCAGGCCAAGTGTTTGAGACTAGACTGAGCAAGACTGAAATCCCGTCTTTACAAAAAAATAGAACAAATTAGCTAGGCATAGTGGCATGCGCTCTCCCACCTACTTGGGAGGCTGAGGCAGGTGGATCACTTGACCATAGAAATTAGAGGTTGCAACGCCACTGCACTCTAGCCCAGGTCACAAAGCAAGACTGTCTCAAACAAATAGATAAATAAGCTTTCCTTGAGAGGTGGGAGGGAATTTGCACATGTGAATAGGTGCTTCTTGTTGACAGCTGTGAAAAAAACACACGGACACACACACTCACACACCCCTTTCTTCAGCTGTCATTCCACCCAGCCACTCTCTGCGGAGTGTCGTCAGCTCTACCACCCTCTCCATTCCTTCGTGAGAGCCCCTTTCATCACACATCTCAGAGGGACGAGAGATTGTTGCAGATGGTAAAACAAACTCCCTTCATTTAACTTGAATTTGTGTCAAGAGTTTTGTACAATAGATTTGGGCGCAGAGACGATTACATATGGAGATTTTGTATGTCTACTTGTATTATTTTAATTTTAAAATTTTTTTAAATACTTGTGTTATTTTTGGATCCCTGCTCTTCTGTGGGCTCTAAGTGCTATATCATCCTTCCACATCACATCTCCCTGCACAGATGTTGAAATCTTAGGTGGACCACAGGATGCGAGGGGAGGGGTCAAGGTCTTGACACATGGTAAGACCCAGTCAGGAATTTTAATCAAGTGAGGTTCCTTTTCTCAGAGGCATGGACCAGTATTTCCCATTCTGTGCTGCTGTTCCCTCAAGTCTTCAAAGAGGCTACCAATGACCATCCCCAGTTCCTCATAAGGATGTTATAGAGAGGGAAGAATAATAATTCTCTTGGAGGGTGGACAGGTGTTAGGCAAAAATTGGATGTTGTTAATCAACCCTAAGGTGAGGTGAGAAATAAGAGTTGAGAAGGATAAATGAGATAGAAAAGAAGGAGAGTCCTGTCTATGCAGAAGCACACTCCTTCTAGCCCCTGCTTTATGTACATAAACAGCCCCCAGGCTCCTATGGAAGAAGCTCAGATATGGTCTCCCATCCAAATACTAACCAAGCAGGCCCAACCCTGCTTAGCTTCCAAGATCAGACAAG
This sequence comes from Arctocebus calabarensis, assembly GCA_963573935.1. NCBI lineage: Eukaryota > Metazoa > Chordata > Mammalia > Primates > Lorisidae > Arctocebus > Arctocebus calabarensis. Next base: position 18,045 of record CAUYON010045702.1, read on the forward strand.
AGAAGCTCAGATATGAAAGTGTGATTGAAGTGTCCACACATCTATTTGTGGGTCATAATGAAAGTTTTGAGATATGCAAAAATAAAGAAACCCAATATCCGTGCAGACGGAAACAAATGAATCCCTCCCAGCAACATCGATAAGCTGAGCAAGTTGAAATTTGCATGGGTAAATCAGAAAGGTCGCTATCAACTGTGTTTCTTTGAACTGAAATAATGGATCGTAACACAGTCTGTCTCAAAACTTTCATACTGACCTATGTGTCAGAGGCTTCCCACAGTATGGCTCACAACCAGGGTGGTATGGGAGAGAGAACAGGCCATGCTGGAGGCCACGAGTTAGCGCAAGATGCCCAGGATCCTAAATTCAAAGCTGGCTCTCCAGGTCATGAGGAAGATACACTGGTCAACACAGGTGTATATAGGATATTTAATATAAAAGTTTGCAAGGCTTGGCGCTCAGTGACTAGGGCGCCAGTCACATTCACTGGAGTTGGTGGCTTCAAACCCACCCTGGGCCTGCCAAACAACAATGACAACTACAACCAAAAAATAGCCAGGTGTCTGGCAGGCGCCTGTAGTCCCAGCTACTTGGGAGGCTGAGGCAAGAGGACCACTTAAGCCCAAGAGTTTGAGCTGTGATGCCATGGCACTCTACCCAGGGCGACATAGTGAGACTCTGTCTCAAAAAAAAAAAAGGTTGTTAGCGTAATTTATAACTTTTAAATGTTTAGATGTATAGTCATGGGTCTCTATTTACACTCTTGTCAGAGTCCTAAAAATATTAGAAGTGGGTTTAGATTCCAGGGTTGATCAGGTAGGGAAAACAGAGCTAAAACAGAGTTAATCAGGATGTCTCAAAGCCTTAAATATGCATCATGCATTTTGCATATCCAAGAAGGGATTGTACCATATTTTTTTCATTCCAAAATGCCCTTTATTTTTCTCTTAACATTTTAACATTTCCAAAATGAGAATGTATATTATGGTTGTATTTGGACAGAAAACGGCAGTGCCTGAACACGCATTGAAACTTGCACAGCAGGTGTCAGTGGCTGGAAGGAAACCCCAGAGACAATGTTTTTGAGAAATATTTGACTTCCTAAACTCCTGATGACATAAGGAAGTTAACACGTGAAAAAATACAAATATCGACGACTCAAACAGTGACCCAGAAGAGTGAAACTCACACGAAGAAGTTTAAAGAAACCTATGCTATTGAACTTGTTGGAGTTTCTTCCTCTGTAGGCAGACACAAGAATGATGATGATAAAAATCTACATTTACATAAATATTATAAAATTTTCAAGAGCTACGCTATGTAAAGTAGAAATTCTAAATGTTAAGAAATAGTTGTTTTTGGCTCAGCAGCTAGCAGTGTGTCTTCCTTAGCTGAACGTTAAGTAATGGCATGCATTTATTTAACGCTATTTTAGATCCTAAGCAATATAATAGTGTGCAAAGTTTCTCAGATGTTTTTGAACAGGAAGGCTGTTTTTTCCCACATCATTAGACCATGGTTTGAGAAGGTTGTACTAAGTTATGGAATACTGACATGTGAGGGCTGCAAGGAGCTTCAAAGGACCCAAACATCCTCATTTTCAAGATAGAAATATCAAGGCACTGAAGGAGAAGTAACTTTCCCAAGTTTGCAGCACACATAACTGATGGGTGTAAGAGTAAAAGCCAGGTATTCTGACTCCTGGGATAACGTTTTTATATGAGATCATTGAATTCTTCCTGGATTGTATCAAACGGACTGTTTCTGACCCAACTAGAATTGGTCAATGAGTGTTTTACTCTTTTGTGTCTTGACAAGTTCAAAACTTAGATATAACTCTTAGATATTGTTTTTGTTTTTTTTGTTTTTTTTTTTTTTTTTTGGAGACAGAGTCTCACTCTGTCACCCTGGATAGAGTGCTGTGGCATCAGCCTCCTTCACAGAAACCTCAAACTCCTGGATTCAAGCAATCTTTCTTCCTCAGCCTCCAAATGCCTGCCACAAGGTCTGGCTAACTTTTCTATTTTTAGTAGAGACAGGGTCTCACTCTTGCTCAGGGTAGTTTCGAATGCCTGAGCTCAAGCAATCCTCCCAAAGTGCTAGGATTACAGGCGTGATCCCCCACAACCGGCCCCACAACTCATTTGTTAATCATCAGTGTAAAACTGAAATAGTTGGCAAACACAGAAAATTCATCCAGAGGTCAGTAAGTCCACAGATTTGGGAAGCTCAATGAACCAGACACAGAATAAGTATCAAGAAAACTACACCAAGCACATCATAATCAAATTCCTGAAAGCCAAGGATTTAAAAAAAAAACCTCAAAAGCAGACAGAGAAAATAATCATAGGTTAAAAGTATAGAAAAAATATATAAAGCAAACATAAATCAAATGAAAGCTGCAGCCAGTAACTTCATTAACATCAGACTAGGTAACTTCACAACAGAAGTAGCACCAGGAATCTCTGATTATATATCTAATGTTATTTTGGATATTACAATATTCATTACCTAATGATAGACTGGTAATCATCAAGATCTACCAATCCTACACATATATCACCCATAACATCTTCGACATATATGGAGCCAGAAAGACAGAACTAAAATGAGAAACAGATAGATGCATAATTATAGTTGGAGGTTTCAACCATCCCTTCCCAATAACTGATGGATTGAACAGTGAGAAAATCTATGAGGGTGCAAGTGGGTACACAGAAGTGTGCACATCAGTCTTTATAGAGAAGCTTAATTTGAATGTGGGCTCTGACCCTGTAAAGTAATGACACAGACTCTAGAAATGCTGTTCAGGGCATGGCATGGCCAGTGTCTCAGCTTTGTAAAGAATCAACAAATCATTCACCAGCAGCTCTCCACCTCTGCCCAAAGCATTTAAGAAGCTATTGTGAATTTTAAAAGGAGTTTGCCATCAAATGACTGAAATATGTGGGGACAAAAAAATTCATTAGGACACATAAGGGGTGAAAAATTCACGCTCCCCTTCTGGTGTCCTTCACCTCTGCAGAGCACTAAACATGTGTTAGGTGACCCCATATGGTAGCTGCTGATGATGTGAGCCCTGGAGGATCAAGCTTCCTTGGGTCTCCTTCCCATAGTCACAAGCACCTTGGTCATGTGACTGCCTTTGGCCAATGGGACTTCAGCAAACATGTCACAGGGAGAAGTTTAAATGGCACTCACAGAATGGTTCTTAGCCTCTCTCTTGATATTTTTGGAACATAGTCACCATGTTGAAAAAAAAAAAGGCTAGCTTTATAGAGACATGTGGCCCAATTAGCAGCCAGCCAGAACCAACCATTAGACTTATGAGTTAGGCCACTGTACTCAGCCAGCTCCAGTCAGACAACCAGATGCTCTCCTACAACAAACCACATAATAAAACCGTGTCCTTGAATTTTGGAGTGGTTTGCTAGGTAGCGAGGGATAACTTGTTGTACACTTGAGCAATGAACCAGCTTTGCACCAAGAACGGCAGGCAGCCACTCCCCTGATTACTCCGGGGAGACACGGAATGGGTCTTCTTAAGTGCTACCTAGAAATTCCAAGTTCACCTCCTGGCCCAGCCCCTCTCTCAGCTCAGCAAATCAGTGTTGATAAAGCACATGCACTGTAATTCCCCCGATTCCCTTCTAGGCAGAACTTTTTGGTTAGGGAAAGAAAAAGAAACTTAATTTTAAGCTTTAATAACCTTCCAATTAGGTTGTTTCTGTTATCATTAATATTTAATCATGACATTACTGTGACTATTTTAGAATTGAGCTGAAATGAAGTAAAAATGTTTGATCATAAATAATTTCATTATTAGAGATAATCTTGGTTATGTATGTTCCTGTGCCTGTCTTTTATTAAGTTTACTTTTCATGTTGACATTTTTAAGAGCATAATTGTATGTTTTCCTTCTTAGTAATATTGTTACCATATATTAATTATGGCATCATGCCAGGAACACTAGTAATGAAATTCTTTAGTTTTTTCTACCTTGAGACACAACTAACAGATAGATGACCGACTTTGAGCTGTAAGTTTATTCCCCAAATTATTTCCTCTCCTTTCTAATTTATCCAGAAGCATTACTGGTCTTGATTTATGGAAAAATCAGGGTAAACAGGATGAGAGGAATGATTATCTGTGCCCTTTTTTCAGAAGTTTCTTGGAGGTCATTAATGTCATCTGAAAAAAGGGTAGCATGGTTGACAAAATAATGGTCACCCAGAGATGTCCACGTCCTAATCCTGGGAACTTGTAAATATGTTACCTTACTTGGCAAAAGGGACTTTGCAGATGTGATTAAGGACTGAGAGATGGAGAAATTATTCAGGATTATCTGGCTGGGCCCAATGTAACCAGTAGTCCTTTAAAAATGGAAGAGGGAGGCAGGAGAGAGAGTCAGAGAAGAAGATACGGCAGTCAAAGCAAGATCCAAGGGACCCAGTGTGAGAACTCAGCTCATCATTGCTGACTTTGAAAACAGAGAAAGGCCCATGCGTCCAGAAATGGAGCAGCCCCTAGAAGCTGGAAAAAGCAAGGGAACACATTCTTCCTAAAACCTCCAGAAAGGAACATATCCCTTGCTGACACCTGGATTTCAACCCAGTGAGTCTTGCATCAATCAGGCTTCTGGACCACAGAATTGCAAGATAATAGATTTGTGTTCTTGTAAGGCACTAAGTTTGGGGGAATTCGTTACAGCCACTATAAGAAACTGATACTGGTGGTGTTCCTTACAACAGAGGTCCCCCAAGCTTTTTTGGCACCAGGGACAGGTTTTCTGGAAAACAGTTTTTCCAGGGGTGGGGGGGTTGAGACAGGAGGCAGAGTTTAGGTGGCGATGTGGGATGCAAGTGGTGGGGAGCGGCTGTAAATACAGATAAAGCTTCACTCTCTGTCCTGCTTTGCAGCTAAGTTCCTAACAGGCCACAGACTGGAAATTTTGTGAGACCAGAAACCAGTTTCATGAAAGATAATTTTTCCACTGTGGGAGAGGGAAGGAGGCAGAGCTTAGCCAATGACGCTGTGCGGCCTGGGGATTGGGGGCCACAGCCCTAGAGCACCTCTGCCAGGATCCCAGCAACCCTTATGAGCTTTGTAACTGAGAGCAATCTGTTTAACCCTTCTAAGATTCAATTTTCTCATCTGTAAAATGAGGATAATAGTGGTTATCATATAAAATTATTAGGATAATTAAATGACATAATTTGCATAGAAAGTTCTTAGGCCATGGCCTAACACATTTTAAGCACTTGTTAAAGGTCAATTATTGCTGTCATTATTAAACACTGTTGGAGAAGACTGTGCTATTGTTCACATTTACTTGTGTCCTTCCCTGTTAAAGGACCCCACCATCTGCTCTATGGCGAGTGACTTAGAGCAGAACTGCAACATGTAAAAGAGATACAAATGTGCACTGTCATAAGTCCTTAAGAGTTGGAGGTTATTTGTTTTCCTAGTAAAATTGATAAACATACCCCTTGTAGGTACTATTTAGTCTGTCAACTCTCACACACACACACACACACATTCCACCCTCTATAAGAACTACACTTTGATCACAGCTGTCCTGACACTCACATTAGTATTATGTGACTGGCAGCTCCCTAAACATAATTAATTCAACCACAGATGAACCCTGAATCTTACTTGAGCCAAATAAAATTCCTTTCCAAAAATTTGATATATTGGCCTAGCAGCTGCTAGAGATAAGCTATGCCTATGCTTAGAATTTAGGAATTTTGGAAGAATGGGAAGCCTTAAGAATTATGACCTGAATAGCTTAAACTCTGCAGCTGGAGAAGCAGGAAAAGAAGAGTAGACATGTGAGAAAACAGGAGGCTGCCTGAGTCCCGAATGATTTTCCCATTCCTGGACCTAGTCCACCTCAAGGCCCTCAAGATATGCCCATGAGACAAGCCCGTCTTCTCTCCATAAATCCCTCCTATTACAGAAATAAGCTTGAGTTGGTTTCTGTGACCATAAACCAAAAGCATCTTAGCCAAGATGAAGTTCTAGATGGGAATACTGCCCCAGGGGTCTAAAGGAGAATTTTCCATTGATAGGAATTTCCAAACACCTGAGAAATCAGTTTCACATCACCCAACCTTCCCTTTGCCCCACCTGCCTGAGCCCCTTTCAGAGCCCCTTTTGGGGCAGAGGACTCTCCACTTGCTACCAGCTGAGCTCTTCCAGAAGGATGAGTCAGAGAGAAAGGAAGATAGTTTCAGGGCTGTTTGTTCACCATCAAACATGTGTGGTAGAATCTTGCTTTGTTGTGGACATGATGATAGCAGAAGAAATACAAAAAGAAAAAGAGAGAGAGAGAGAGAGCACATTCCTCCCTGGGAAATAGCTTAGCAGGTGATAAAAGCATGGAAAAGAAGTTTTTTAAAAGTTGAGCGTAGGAGATATGGCCCCACCTCTGCCACTACTAACTGTGAGCCTTTGGTAAGCCAGGCATTTTCTCCATCCTACAGCCTCTCCATCTACAAAATGAGGAGCTAGATTACAAGTGACCTCTCTAGTCTATTTCATGATACCCAGCCCACTGTCACTCTAGCTAAGACCTAATAAGTGAAAATTATCCAGCACCTTTGGACTGTCAACAGTTTCCAAATTCTGTATAACACTGGCTTCATCAGGATCCAATAGGGAGCAGTCTAAGAAAATGCAGATGTTTACAGCCTTCATCCTACATCAAGTTCTGATTTAGCAGAGTGGGTAACACCTTGACTTGTGTTAATTCTGATGCGTGGACAGATTCAGGAACCACTGTTCTGCACTATTACAGATTACCAGGTGGAAATATCTTAGCCCTCTCTTACGTATTCAACAATCGGCAATGTGATAAGCTGGTCAACTGCACATTAATTCTTAATACTGACACAGCAATGCTTACACACCATTACTGTGTGCCTGGCACTGTGCTAAGTGTTTTGCATTCATCTAACTTCAGCACACCCTGCAAGTTAGGCATTTTACCATCCCCACAATGATTTTAATCATTTTATTCATCTGTTGCTTTCTTGATCCAGCAATGGACTTTGAGCAGTCCTTTCCTGTAGGAAAGTGACTTGAATAAATAAATAATTATAATTAAGTAAAACTTAGAAGAAGAGACCATGTTAATTTGAAAGCTAACAGCTTTAGGATGCTGCCTTGTACCCACACTCTCTTGGTGACTTTTTATCATTATCTACCATGCCTCTGGTAAACTGAGAAAAGTGGCAAAGACATAGATTGTACTTCCCACGGGTGGGAAGATCTTATGTGGTGCAGATTTAGTCATGGGTTTATTCTGTCATGTTTCCAATTGTAAGAGGAATTTCCATATTAGATGAGGCACCAGAAGTGACCCAATTGGATAATCTTGAAATTTTGTCATCAGCTTTGATATCAGACATTCTTACCTTGGTTAAATCAAAATCCATATAAACCACTGATGTTTTTATTAGATCTGAGAGGGTTCTTTGACAAAGGAAGGGCAATAAATAACAGTAGTTATTTATTTATTAGCAGTAGTATTTATTAACAGTAGTTATTTATTTAGTTATTTGTAGTTTAAACAGAGCATTTAATTATCTCACACATTTAAGTTTGGAGCTAGGTATTCCTAAGTTGATTCATCATTATATCAGAGAACCCACATTCTTTTTCATTTTTTTCTATCTTTTTACTCCACCATCCTCCATATGTAGATTTTCAACCTCCAGTTTCTTTCTTCATGATGACAAGATGGCTGCCATAACCCCAGGCATCACGTCTGAACATTATAGTACCCAAAGCAGGGATAGAACTGGCCTTTTCTTTATACGACTCTCTCTATAATCAGAGAGAGAAAATCCCTTCAGAAAAAACATTCCCCTTGTGCCCCATTGGCCAGCACTGTGTCATATGGCCACTGTTATATAGATTGAATTGTATCTTCCCAAAATTCATATGTTGAAGTCTTAATCCCCAGTATCTCAGACAAAATGGGACTTTATGTGGAGAAAGGATCGTCACAGAGGTAAAATCAAAGCGAGGTCATTAGGGCAGAGGAGTGGTGTCCTTTTCTGAAGAGAAAAGTTAGACACGGACAAGTAGAGAGGGAAGGAGGAGGTGAAGACACAGGGAGATGACAACACTTATAAGCCAAGGAGAGAGGCTGGAAAGAAACTGTTCCTCACAGCCCTCAGGAGGAACCAGCCGTGCTGACACCTTGCTCTTGGACTCAGAGCTTCCAAAACTATGAGATAATAACTTCCTTCTGTTGAAGCCACCCAGTTGGTGCATTGCTATAGGGACCCTACTGAACTACTACTGTCTCCCCTACCTAACTTCAAAAGATTCCCTGAGAGGGAAAACTCAGTCAGCTTCTATTGTGTGAAGCAGAGAAGTCAGCTTCTATTGTATGGAGAGGAGAATGCCTGTTGACTGGTTAACCAGTGGTGACTGCCCATCTTTGCAAATCACAGAAATAGAATCTGGCTAACTTATAAAGGAATACATCAAAGTAATGTAAGGAAGAGGTAAGAATGAATGGGAAGGCTAGATGACCAGGCTCAGGGAAGTACAGTCAGCAGGACAGAACTAGGGACCCGAGTCACAGGAACAACATAACCCTTCATCATGGCTTCATTGCTGTGATGAATGAGCTCCTCATATATTTTCTGCCTTTAAAATGCTGAAATTCCACGCCTCGAGAGAGTGGAGACCCACCTTCCAACCAGGGAAGAAGAGGGAATGGCAATCTTACTTGAGCCCAACCAAGACTGCATGGAACAGGAGACAGATAATTCTCTAAAAGGAAATTAAGGAATTAATTCATAAAGAATTCAGAATAAAACCTGGGAGGCCAATGAAATGAAATATCTACTCCACTTGTGGAAGAAAGGCAATGAGAATAGAAATTGTAGACAAACAGGGCTTCCGTTGGTGTGTAGGTTGTCCCATCTCCTCAGGATGCATCCTCAGAGCCAAACTCCAAGTTACTTCAAGCTACCCACAGTTCCCACCTTCATACTCAGTCCCTGAGCATGGTAATTAATTACCCAGTATCCTTCAGGAGTCAATTTCTGATCTCTTCCTCTAGGTCCTCCCTCTCCCCTTTGGATCTTAAGCCCTCAAAGAATCAAATTCAACAGCAAGCACAAAAGCAATGATTTAAATTCACCAGGATCACCCAGTTTCTCCAGATTTAGTACCTTTTCCCATGCAAATAGCAAGGGAAAAAAAATCACTTGAGTCTGTGTCAATGAGATACCAAAATATTTAGTCAATTAGATCAGGTTGGCAAACAGCCTGTCACCCTGGTCGAGGGAGGGAAGAGTCTGCCAAATTAGTTGTTTGACTGAATTGACGGGCTGTCTTGGTCAAAATAAGTCTTTTTTATTAAATGTTGACAGATCATAGTATATCAAAAAGAAAATCTATGAAAGCCACTTTTCATCTATGTAAACAGTAAAATCAAGGTGGCATAGTGGAAATCCCTAAATAACATTTTGTCTACATAAAAGAGTATAATTCTTTAGATCAGAATAAATTAGGAAAAAGAAGTCTCCTTCTCAAGTAGAAAAGGATTGACAGTCTAAATTACCCCAGTGTGTCATTGATATTGGTATAATCTCTCTCCACCTCCCCACCATTTCCCACTACTCATGTAGTGACAGGCCTATGGGCTGAGTAGGCACCATGCTAAATGTTCTCCATCTAATATCTACTTTTTCTTTTTTAAAAAATAATTTTTATTTCCAGGGTGGTGCCTGTGGCCTAAGGAATAGGGCGCCAGTCCCACATACTGGAGGTGGCAGGTTCAAACCTGGCCCCAGCCAAAAAAAATAATAATAATAATTTTTATTTCCAGATATTAGAAGACACAAATGCTCTTGCTACATGGATGAATTATACAATGCTGAAGTCAAAGCTGTTAGTGTGCCTGCCACCAGAATAGTGTACATCACACCAATAAATAAACACAGCAAATATAAATAATCCCTCACCTCCCTTCCATCCTCCCCCATTCTTAGTTTCCAATACTCTTTATAGCACTTTATAGCACTTCATGTGCGTCCATCATTTAGCTCCCACTTATTAGTGAGAACGTGTGCTGTTTGTTTTCTAGTTCCTAAGATACTTCACTTAGGATAATGTTCCCCAGTTCCATCCAAGTTGCTGCAAATGATGTAATGTATTCCTTTTCATGGCCGACTAGTACTCCATAGTATACATATACCACCTTTTCTTTACCCACTCATCAATTAACTGTTGGGCACTTAGGTTGCCCATCTTCTACATCTTTGCAATTGTGAATTGTGCTACAGTAAACATTCAGGTACAGGTGTCTTTTTGATCGAATAATTTTTCCCCTTTGGGTAGATGCCCAGTAGCAACATTGCTGGATTGAATGGTAGGTCTACTTTTAGTTCTTTGGGGAATCTCTATACTGTTTTCCATAGAGGTGTACTGATTTATGGTCTCACCATAAATATAAACCAAAAGTTTATACATGTTCCCTTCTCATCACAGCCATGCCAACATCCATTGTTTTGTTTTTAATAATGGCCATTCTGAGAGGGGTCAGATGGTATCTCATTATAGTTTTCATTTGCATTTCCCTTATGATTATTGATGCTGAGCATTTTTTCATATGTTTGTTGGATATTCGTATATCTTCTTTTGCAAAAGCTCTATTCTTGTCTTTTGCCCACTTTTTAATAGCTTTCTTTTTCTTGCTGACTTATTTTAGGTCTTTGTAGTTTCTCAATATTAGCTCTTCGCTGTGAATATTTTCTCCCATTGTGTAAGTTGTATCTTTACTCTGTTGATTATTTCTTTTACTGTGCAGACTTAATTAAGTCCCATTTATTTATTTTTGTTGTTGCTGTATTTGGCTTTGGGGTCTTAGTCATAAAATCTTTGCCAAGGCCAGTGTTTAGTAGAGTTTTTCCTATGGTTTCTTTCAGAATTTTTATGGCTGTGAAATTCTTTCCACTGTTTTATGCATTTCCCTAAATGAAGTTTTCATTTCCAGAAGTTCTGTTTGGTTGGTTGGTAACATATCATCTCTCTAGTAAATTTTTCATTCATTTTATGAATTATTTTTCTGGTTTCTTTGAGTTGATTTTCTATTTTCTCTTGTATCTCATTGAGCTTCTTCACAATCCATATTTGGAATTCTTTATCTGTCATTTCAGTATTTTCATTTTGGTTGGGATCCATTTCTTTGAGAACTAATGTGCTCCTTTGGGAGGGTCCTTTCATTCTGATTTTTTTTTCAGTCTTTTTTTTTTTTTTTTTTTTGGTTGCAGCGTCATCATTGTTTGGCGGGCCCGGGCTGGACTCGAACCCACCAGCTCAGGTGCACATGGCTGGCACCCTAGCCCGTTGAGCCACAGGCGCCGAGCCTCATTCTGATTTTTTATACTTACAGAGTTCTTGTGCCAATTCCTTCTCACATAGAGTAGCATTGCTTCTTATTTGGGGGACTTTCTTTTGTTTAGATGAGTTTTTTTTCTCCTCACTCTGAGGGTGTACCTGCAGTATGTGCTGGGTAAGAACCTCTGGCTTTGCTTGTACTTTGATGGGTGTCTAGGTTCTTCATGGCTACCTTGGTTATAGGGCTCCAATATGAATAACCAAGTGGTGTTCTCTACTACTAGTTACTTGTAGGCTATAGAGATGGTATGCTATTTCCAAGGGCAAGTTCCCTATCTCCTTTTTTTGTTCTTTATCAGGCCCAGGTGAGGTTCAAACTTACCACCCCTGGTTTGCAGGGCTAGCCCTCTAACTATGGCACCCAATTAAAATTTTTGTCTTCTTTTTGAGATAGAGTCTCACTCTATCACTCTGGGTAGAGTGCCATGGTGTCATTATAGCTCACAGCAATCTCAAACTCCTTGGCTCAAGTGGTCCTCCTGCCTCAGCCTCCCGAGTAGCTGGGACTACAGGCACCAGCCCAGTCTCTTGTTGACAAGGGAAGGTGAAGGTCTTTGACAACCCTTCTCTTTCCTCAGCCCTGTGGTCTTCTTAAAAGTGTGAGTGAATTATATTAGGAGCCCCAGTTTAATCTCTAAGATAATAGATGATTCTTGTGGGTAAAATTCAGCCATGCCCTATATGACTGAATTAGTGGGCTACACAAGTTGTCCTCCCTGCTAGTAAGCGTTGCTTACATTTGGGGGCCTGAGACTGGCTCTTGCTGATTAGGAAAAGCACTTGGAACTTCCAGGCAGTAGATGGAATGCTGGAATTCCCAGGGGACTCCTTATGCTGCACCACAGCCAAGCACAAGGTGGGCACAAGAGCTGTGTCAGCAGGGGTCAAGGATCAGCTCCCAGGCTGGGTACAGTGGTTCATGCCTATAATCCTAACACTCTGGAAGGCCAAGGAAGGTAGATTGCCCTGAGCTTACAGGTTCGAGACCAGCCTGAGCAAGAATGAGACCCTGTCTCTAAAAACATAGCTGGGCATTGTGGCAGGCACCTGTAGTCCCAGCTACTTGGGAGGCTGAGGCAAGAGAATAGCTTGAGCCCAAGTGTTGGAGGTTGCTATGAGGTATGACACCATAGCACCCTACCAAGGGTAAAAAAGTGAGGTCCTGTCTCAAAAGAAAAAAAAGGATCCGCTCTCAGGCCCCTTGGGAAAGCCACCAGGGAGGAGTTGCAGTGTCCCCATCAAGCCAAAAAGTCTTTTTCTAGAGCAGGGGCAGTCTGGGATTCACAGTCTGGCTGTTGAGAATGGATTTTGCTCTTCTCCATCATCTCTTATCACGCAGATTTCCTTTTATTATCTTGCCACAGCAGTAGCCCAAACTAGCTGAGCTTACCAGCAATGGCACCACAGGAACTTCCCTGCCAGGATACCCTGAAGGTGTGACTTTCCTGGGGGAGGGGTGTTCCAGGAATGCACTATCACTCAGAATCACATTACACTCTGCTTTTAGTTCCTCGCACATGTACTCCCTTGCCTCCCAAGATTAGATTGCAAATCTCCCCTTTACCCAAGCAACACAATAGAGTCCTGTGGGAATGGAATCTGGCCGTTAGAGTTGTCCTCTGATCCTCCAAGTTCAATCTCTGACCATGCCAGGGACAAGCGTGTGGGTCCTGAATTTCTCATGGAGTGCACATCAGTCTTAATGTCCCTCTGCTTCAGGAACAACCAGGCAGGGACCAGTGGGGAGGGCTGGCAGGCAGGAAGCTCACGGTGCAAGCTGACCTCCACTGGTTAGTTGCAGGCCTCTAACTAAGAGGCCTCTAAGAGGAAAATCATGAGCCCACTCTCTGGGGAATCCTTAGTGTGGTGGGTGCACCAACGAGAGAAGCAAGCAGCCACTCCTGAGAGTTCTGGCTTAGTCACATCCCTTACATGGGAACTGCTGTGGCTGTGTTAGCAGCTGTGACAGAGGTGGGGAAGAACAGAAGAAGAATATGAATGAAGAAGAGCTGGCACTCTGTTTCCCTTTGTCGCAAGGGCCCCCCATGGCTTGCTGCACTCTCTTCTCCCCTGAAGGCAGCCCCCTCGAATGTCAAAACTGTGGAATTGCACAATTCCCTCTAGGGCAGTCTAGGAACAACTGGGAAATGTTTGTGTGGAGACCAGGGATGAGAGAACTGAAGGGCTGAGGCTCCAGGGAGAGACACCATGCACACAGTGGTTGGAAGAGCAGTATTGCTCCCACTACCTCAGCTCAGGTCTGTGGTGACAGGGAGCAACCCCGAGGTGGGGGAAGCCCAGGGTGCTGTTCTCAAGAAGCTCCCAGTTCACTGGCAGGAGCAGCTTTGGGGCTTGTGAGAGAAGCTCTCCACCAGTTTGGGAACCTGCAGAGGAAGGGCAAATACTCCTACCTACCCTTTCCACAGGGCTCAAAATGCCTTGGGGTTGATCTCTGCCCAAATCTTGCTCCTCCTTGCTCTGATCTGCAACTTCCTCCTGTGGGATCTCTGTTAGGTTCTGGCATTGCTGTGTCAGAAAAACACCTGAGCTATTTTTTTTTTTTATCTAAAATGCTTTTCTCCTTTCTGAGATGATCTGGTGATTGATGTTTCTTGTCAGCCATCTTGCCTCTCCTCTCCTAATATTTAACCTGACCAACAGCCCTATAGGTTAAAGATGACTGTTCCCCTTGTAGAAAAGAAAATTGTAGCTTATGTGGTCTATGTCGCCATTGGTACAGTGCCATGTCATCACAGCTCACAGCAACCTAAAACTCTTGGGCATAAGCAATTTAAGTGATTCTCTTGCCTCAGCTTCCCAAGTAGCTAGGACTACAGGCACCTTCCACAACACCCTGTTTTTTTGTTTTTTTTTTTGGTTATAGTTGTCATTGTTGTTTGGCAGGCCCAGGCTGGATTCGAACCACCAGCTCTGGTGTATGTGGCTGGTGCCTTAGCCACTTGAGCTGTAGGTGCCATAGTGGCTCTCTTCTAAAAGTATTTAGCTATTCAGTACGAGCCACTTTATTAGCAACTTCCTCCTTGGAGTGACTCAAAAACTCTAAACCACTCTTTTTCCAATTTAATGGAATTGAAGAATACCCCTTTCATCAGCTCAACATCCCTGGCCTCAAAATTCCTTGACCTGGTGTGGCCTTGCCTTTCTTTTTGGACTCAAGTTCACAGAGTCCAGTAAGGCCAACCCCACCCTTTCTAACAGCCTGTTTGTCATGTGCAATGTGAGTTCCCACTTCGGCTACATAGTCCATTTCTTAGAAAGAACTTTTACACAATAAAGTCTGATCCAGGATGTCCAACACTGCCATATTTTATTTAGCTCAGGCACCAGGGGCTCTTTCTGTAAGCACAATGGTAAGGTTTTCATTGTATCATCATTGACTTTTGCCTTGTATTTATAACCATGTTTTCAATTTCTCCTTTAATTTAGAAAACAAGAGTAGCTTAAAAGACGCCACAGCCAGTTACTCAGTGGACTGTCTCGTAACACTGCTTAATGGCTTCTTGCCTTTTACTTATCCCAACTTCAATTTCTTCTTTGTACAGTGTGACCAAAGTCCAAGGGAGGTCACGGAACATGAAGAAACGGTATGTAGAACCCTTCATACCACATAGACATTTTTTATTGTTTCCCTGAGGGTTGTGACAAAAATTAATAAAAAAGAGAATCAACTTCATACAATCCATTCTAGTAAGACAGAAAATTATTTTGAACAACTGCTTCAGAGCCTGAGTCAAGTTCTTTAAATTCTAAACCTCTATTTTTCAACACTTATGTCTTAGACAAGTGTTATATATAATTGACCTAAACTCCAGGGTAAGGTCTAGAAGGAAAAGAAGTCATGGGAGAAACAAGGCTTGGAGATGTGGAATTCTCCTTAGGAAAAAGAAAAAGAAAAATCCTTCACATGAGAATAGCCAACCTCCTTGCTTTTAATCTTACCCTACTCATAAAACTATTCTTAAAACTGGCTCGGTGCCTGTGGCTCAACAGGCTAAGGCGCCAGCCATGTACACCTGAGCTGGCGGGTTCAAGTCCAACCTGGGCCCGCTAAACAACAATGACGGCTGCAACCAAAAAATGGCCGGGCATTGTAGCGGGCGCCTGTAGTCCTAGCTACTTGGGAGGCGGAAGCAAGAGACTTGCTTGAGCCCAGGAATTGGAGGTTGCTTTGAGCTGTGATGCCACAGCACTCTATCCAGGGTGACAGCTTGAGGCTCTGTCTCAAAAAAAAAAAACAACCAAAACTATTCTTAAAAGAGTATTTTATATTTCCTATGCTTCTTTTTTTCTCTGAATTTATATACACATCCCGTGATAAGGGACAAGTGGAAATATAAAATTTTCTCTCAGAATCACCTGCCCCAAATAAATCCCAGGCGGCTCCCTGTCTCATTACTGTTAGGTTCCTATCATGTTAGTGAAATGGGAGCTAAGTCTCTAGAAAGAGACCCATTATGGCCCTGATAATTTCTTGATTCTAAACAGTAATTTTTTCCCTTCTCCATCCCAAAACTTTTTGTTAAACATACTCTATGACAATTAAAAGAAAATCAATCCTCCAGACTCCTAGTCCAGGGGACTCTTGTTGATCTGTTACATAATATTTAATATATATTCCATGTGCTATTTGATATGAAAATCATGAGGCATATAAGAAAATGACAAGCTAGGAACCCAAACCACTACTGTTGTGTCTACCTGTGAGCTGCTTCCCTCTCCCAACTCCTTGCCACATCTAACAAGATCTTTCATTTTTTCCCTTTTTAGTTCTTACATTTGTGTCTCTTAAACCTATTGCTTAATGTTGCTTATCTTTGAACTTGATAAAAGTAGCATCATACTGTATGATGTCTCTAATGACCTGGTCTTTTCATTCAATCTTGTGTTTATAAGATCTGTTTATGGTTAGTCTATGTAACTCTAATTCATTTATTTTCCTTGCTGCATAATATTCCATTGTGGGACTATATCCTACTTCATTCCATTCTTCTTGACATTGGATCATTTCCAGTTTTGGTTGCTCCAAATATTTTTTACATATCCCAGTGAATATATCTAACATATCTCTAAGGAGCATACCGAGGAGTGGAAGGCTAAATCACAGGGTACGCAAATGTTCAATCCTACAAAATAGTGGCAATTGTTTTCCAAAGTGGTTGCAGTTGATATCCCCATGATCCCCTTCTTCAACCTCTGTTTCAATCTTTTAGAAAACCAACAACAGACTGAAAGAATGAAACAGAGGATGAATAAGATTTGCTGTAAGTCAAGAAAGGGTACAGAAAAAGATTGCACATGGGGTTGCTGCCTGCGCCAGGAAAGCCAGCCTAGAATCTTCCTCCTACCTGTGTTTTTAATTACTGCTGACCTGGCCCAGCCTTTAACCACACACAAAGAGTGGCTGCCTAGTCCTCAGAGTTCTTCTCGTCTTTGACCTCACTCCTATTGCCTTGCCAATAACTTGTGGTCTCTATCCATGTCTTTGTTCCTACGTATAGTCAGTCAAGAAGAACTTCTTGAACACCTATCATATGCCAGATACTGAAGGTATAGCAAGATATGACAGCAAGGCGCTTACCTTCCTATTGCTCTGGAGAGAAACACATGAGAAACAAACAAAAAGGTAAGTCCAGAGTGTGACTGTGGTCATTGACCCTAGTTATTTCCCTGATACCAGATGGAAAGCTTGGGAAGAGCATTCTAGGCAGAGAGTACGTATGATACAAAAGCTCTCAAGCAGGAAAGGACTGGTATGCTCAGGAGCCAGAAGCGTTGTCCAAAGTCAGAAAGGAAGCCGAAGCATCCAAAAAACAAAAGACAAACAAACGAACAAAAGGAGAGTGATAAAAGAGAACACTGAAAATATAGACAAAGGTCGGACCGTGCCAGCGGGCCTTGAGGGCCAGGACAGTGACTAAGTGGGGCTAGCTGGAGAAAAGCAGAAAGACGTAAGAGAGAGGCACCCCTTGGACGTAGGGAGAGCTTGGCAAGGAGGGGCGGTGAAAGGAAGACATGGAGAGGGCAGTCTTCTTCAACGGAAATCCTCCTTTCCCGCTCACTTTTTTTTTTGCAGTTTTTGGTCAGGGCTGGGTTTGAACCCGCCACCTCTGGCATGGGGAGCCAGCGCCCTACTCCTTTGAGCCACAGGCACCACCCTGCTCACCTCCTTTTGAATGACTGGTTAATGCTCATGATGCATGGGGTTTAGATTCTGCTTTTCCTGGGACACTGCTTCCTGGCTGGCTAAGGGAAGGAGAAAGGCTCAATAAAAAAATGCCTTCTTCATCTTGCCACCTCCCTAGACCCAAGCTTCAGGCATCTCTTGAAAATGCTGCAGCTGTGTCTACTGGGTCTGAGGAACAAAAAGCAGTCAGCGTCTCATAAGGCATGCTGAGCATCGAAACCACCCAGAAGGCTTGCTGAAACACAAGCCCAGGACCCCAGAGTTTTTAATCTAGTGTGGTCCCAAGGATTTGTATTTCTAACAAGTTGCTTGGTTATGTCGCTAGTGCAGGACCCCCCTTAGTGAAACTGGTGCACACACACGATCAGGAGAGTATAGCATAAGATAAGGCCTTTCAGGCCATGATAAAGACTTCGAATGTGATATGTATTTGTATTTGGGCAAGCGAAGCCATTGGAGGGCCTCAAGCAGGAGAGTTAGTTGTATGCCTCATATGGGATGTTGGTGCTTTCCCCCCAGCTTTGAGAGGTATGATGAACAAAAGAACTGCATCAATTTAGGTTTAATAAGGTACTCTGCCTTCTAAGTGGAGACGAGGAAACAAAAACAGGAGAAGGAAGTTGAGGTACTTACCCAAGGTTCCTACTTGGGGGGCAGACATATGGTGCTGCCACCAGTGAAGAGGAGAATGGTGATACCGAGAAGGCCTGGGAAGGGGGTGAGGTCAATGTTGAATTCAATTCAAGGTCCCACTGGGGCATCCAAGACCTCATATTGCACACATGGTACTAACCACATTGCATTTGGCGTGAACAGCAGCACAAGGTAAAATGACAAGGTTGACAGAGTCTCCTGAGTTCTGTGACATGTCACCCCCATAATATTCTTCCTCCTCTTCACCTCCATTCTACTGAGAAGGGAAAGGCAATGGGCAAGCAAGATGCTTTCAAACGGTGCTTGATGCTATAAGGAAAATAAACTCTTAACTGTGTGCATGTGAGCTGCTCGAGCTGCTGCTCGCAGTCCCTGACTACATGACTGGGGTGTTCAGGGGCCCATCTCTAAGACCTCCTTGGTTAAAGGAGGCTCATGGAGGATGGTAACTTGCAGGTTGTAGATAACAATATCTAACATTTATTGGCACCTATCATCTGCCAAGCACAAAGATAAGTTCATATATTCATTCCAACAATAGCCCTATGAGACATGTGTCCTGATTATCTTCATTTTATCAATGGGAAAACTGAGGCACAGAGAAGTTCAGTAACTGCCAAAGGACACACAGCTGGCGAGGGGCAGAGATTCAAGACCAGGGCTGACTGCAGAGCCGGCTCTTGCCCATACTCGGTTACATGGCAATCAGGTACTTGCTGGAAGAGTCTGTCTAAAGGGGGTCCCTGTCACCCTTGACCCCTGGGCAGACTCTGCTATTACCCGAGAGAAAATTCCCCCCTTGGCAAGGCCTGTGCTTTTTGCCAATGAGTAGCTAGAACTGTTGCCGTGTCGATAGCATTGAGAAGTCCCCAAGCCAGGGGGATTTCTACATGCAGACCTTTTATGCAGAGAAATATGGACATTTTCTTTTAATAATGCTACAGAGAAATAATTAAATGGAAGCATTACAAAAACATAATTAGGTCTTCAGGAAAAAAAAGGAAGTCTCCACTGGAGTCCTATAAAAAGACCACAGGTGTTCTTCATTATTTTTTATTTAGCAGACAGTTTTAGTCATTGTTTGTTTTTCCCCCCATTTATTAAGTTCTGGTATTTTAGGATGATTTGTGTATAATAATAACAATAATTTCCTGTTTGCCTGTCAGTTGTGAGCCGCTTTAATTACAGATATTCATTTTCAGAAGTTAACTTGGTAAACACACTCATTTGTTATGTTCCCTGTTCATTAAATCAGTTAGCACAGCTAGTAACTATGTTAAGTATTTTGCTGGTGGGTTTCAGCAATGCATCTTTCTGGGTTGTCCAATACTGTCTCTCACTAAGACAGACACGGACTTCCTGAGAGTCCCTTCCCATTGGATTGGAGATGCCAAGTCGTCCATCTCTCCAAGGCCAAGTGCGTTCCACCTAAGGAAGGCATCCACTCAAGTCTTTGTACATTACAGTCAATATCTTTAATTCAAGCTAAAGTGCAGTACATGGCAACCAGAGGCAGGATGTAGGATAAAGAGAAACACTCTGATAAGGGGAGGCTTGAGGCCATGTATTTGGAGTATACCTGACAGTCCCACCACCCCCTTCCTTGGAGAAGAAAGGATGGAGGTGACCGTGGCTATATCTGATGACCATGGCCTCTGGTGTCAGAGGCCATCAGTCGTCTCACTCAAGTGTTTGAAGGAGAGATGTCAAGTTGGAGATATAAAATTCAGAGGGGAGCAGGGCTGAGTCCCTGAACCACAGCAGTTCCAAAACACACACCGGCTACTGTCTTCAGCAATGAGAGAACATGAGCTGAAAAGAAAAGGCAGAGGGAAAGAAGACCACCTGAGGATGTGGCCGCTCCCAGGAAGCCTGACTTCTTGTTTCTTTGAGACGTCCACAAATCTTTATAATAAACAACCTACTTATCTAATTCAGTAAGCCTGTATTACCAAACACACTCTGAGCAATACTTTATTTATTTATTTTTTATTTCAAGTTAATGCGAGGGTACAAACAACCAGGTCACAGGATTTGAATTTGTTAGGTACACTACAAGAAGTTGTGTCCTGCACCCAAGAGGAGTGCCATACACCCCTACATTGTGCCCATTAAGTGGGAGCACACTAATCCCCCCACCCCTTTTTTTGTTCCCCCTCCACTCACCTTGAGTTGAATTGAATTTTCCTCCTATGTGGCTTGTACTAAATCATCCACTGGCTTCATATTAGTGTTGAGTACATTGGAAACTTGTTTCTCCATTCCTGTGATACTTTACAGAGAAGAATGTGTTTCAACTCCATCCAGTTTGTACAAAAGATGTAAAGTCATTGTCTTTTTTATGGCTGAATAGTACGCTATAGTGTACATATACCACAGTTTCTTAATCCATTCCTAAATTAATTGGCATTTCAGCTGTTTCCACATCTTGGCAATTGTAAATTGAGCTGCAATAAACAATATAGTACAAATGTCTTTATGATAGAATGATTTTTTTTTCACCTAGGTATATGCCTAGTAATAGGATTGCAGGGTCAAATGGGAGGTCTAATTTGAGTTCTGTGAGGATTCTTCATATGTCTTTCCAAAGAGGCTGTATTAGTTTGCAGTCCCACCAACAGTGTAAGAGTGTTCCCTTCTCTCCACAGCTGTACCAGCATCTGTAACTTTAGGACCTTGTGATATGAGCTGACTTACTGGGGTTAGGTGATATCTCAGGGTGGTTTTGATTTGCATTTCTCTGATAATTAGGGACAATGAGCATTTTTCCTGTTTATTGGCCATTTATCTGTCTTCCTCAGAGAAGGTTCTGTTCATATCTCTTGTCCAGTGATAGATGGAATTGTTAGCTCCTTTTTGTTAATTAATTTGAGTTCTCTATAGATCCTAGTTATCAAGCCTTTGTCAGATTCGTAACATACAAATATTTTTCCCCATTCTGAAGCTTGTCTATTTGCTTTAATTGTTGTGTCCTTAGCTGTGCAGAAGCTTTTCAGTTTAATTAAGTCTCATTTGCTTTTTTCTGTTGTTGCTGCGATTGCCACTGAAGTCTTCTTCACAAATTCTTTCCCCAGGCTGACATCCTCAAGAGTTTTTCTCACATCTTATGCTAATATTTTATCGTTCCATATCTTAAATTTAAATCTTTTATCATCCTTGAATCAATTTTTGTAAGTGATGAAAAGTGCGGGTTCAGTTTCAGTCTCTTACATGTGGTTATCCAGTTCTCCCAGAACCACTTATTGAATAAGGATTCTTCTCCCCACTGTATGCTTTTGTTTGGTTTATCAAAAATCAGAAGGCAATAAGAGACTAGTTTCATCTTTTGATTTTTTCTATTCAGTTCCATATGTTTGTGTCTCTATTTTTACACCAATACCATGCTGTTTTGGTCACTGTGGACTTGTAAAATTACCTAAAATCTGGTAGAGTAATGCCTACAGTTTCATTTTTATTACTAAAAACTGCCTTGGCTATCCAGGGTTTTTTCTGGTTCCACGTGAAATGAAGAACTACTTTTTACAGTTCTTCGAAGTATGATGTTGGAATTTTCATGGAGATTGCATTGAATATACAGTGGTTCCACTAAAAGCATCACATCCAGTAAATTCCAATTTTTCTAGGAGGGAGCCATGGATGTGAGGACCAGGTCATCAGTCATCAATTACTTGTCAATTAGATGTTTCACTCAAAGTTTTCCTTTAGTAGGGCCTATGATTATTGCTAACAGGACAAGTCAGGACTAAGGGAAATACAAGGTTATAAGTTGCCAGTAGCTAAATCACAAGACTCAAGAGAAAATAATTCATCTAGGGTATGAGTCACGATGGAGGAACTTGTGTCAAGGTGCTCAAGGGTGGATATTCAAGACAGAATAACGGTTCAAAGAGTTGCCCCGGTGGGTTCTATAATTGCTCTGCCTTAGCTCTTTTGTGACCTAGCCTAGCTTTGCTCAAACAGAAAAATCCATTGATTATAGCTAGACAAGCAATGATAAAAAAAAAAAAAAGAATGAGAGGAAGGTATGGTGTAAGCACGGGGCAATTAGGAAGGATGATACTTAGTCAGGTTGAATTGAAGATGGGTCATCCAGGTAGAAACCTTAGATGCTGAGGGCAACACTAAATTATTTGGGGGTGAAAGCCACCATATTTAATACATTTAAACCAGTTGATAAGAATTCTCCCACAGCCCCCAAACTAGTCCCACACTATGTTCCTCATAACACATTACCCTGCATTTCCTTCCTTTGCAGGTTCAAGCTCTCCTTGCTTGGCTTCTAATCTGCTCATCACATGCCCATCTTATGATTTCTCCCATGGGTCTCAGTTATTTTTGGACTCCCTCTTTTTCCAGCCCTCATAAATCCTTAGATCAATACTGGACATACAAGCTGGAATTCAAGAGAGGGCTTAGGGTCCCCTGCTCCATCTGGAGGAAAGGATGGAAGGGTCATGGAGGTGCGAGGTCAGACAGAAGGACCCCTCACCAAGGGCCCCAAAGGAGGTAGATGATGTTAGGGGACCCAGAGTTATAAGAAGAGTTAGAGTCTGAAGAAGAGAATGAAATATTGAGGCAGAGCAGAGGGGTGATAAGGAACCTCCCTGTAGAAGAGGTTCCTTTATCTTCTCCATGAAGTAGAAGTGTGCTGGGAGTAAGAGGCTCAGAGGCAGAATTACAGGCACAAATGAGTGGCAAATGTTGGGAGGCTGGTGATGCCTGTGCACTTTTGAGACTTGCTTTCTTGAGCAAAGAGAATCATCCTGCTCTGGAGCACTGTAGGTTTTGCCTACCCAGCTTCCATTCTCCCTCCTCTGATAGCAGCACCTTATTTTAATTTGGAGCCTCCAACGGACCCAGTCTTATTGGGACTGTCAATCAAAATGTCCCACCCTCCCTTGCCTAGGAGGTGAATGCCAACTCACGCTAGAGCAATCAGAGGTCTCTTCCTGGGATATGAATCTTGAGAATAGTAACACAAAGACTGAAACATTTGGTTGTGATTCCTTCTGAGGGTGGCTCCAAGAAGGGGCTCCCTTTTGGTTCCTGCCCTCCAGGAACAATCCTTTCTGGGGACAACCCTTTCATCAGGGTTGTCTTTCTTCCAACTCTTCTTTGAATTTTCCAAACCACCCAGTAATTTTTCAAGAAGTTCATTTTTTGTTTCTGTTGGCTACAGCCAGGTTCTGTTGTTTATTGCTCAAAAACCCCAACCAAGGTGTATACATTGTAGTAGCAGTGTTAAATAAAAATAAGACATGGTGGGAAGAATTGAGAATCCCCAAACTAGGGTTCCACTCCCAGCATTGGGCAGCCACTTAAGACACCGGACAGGCTTGAGCAAATCCCACAAACTGATTAAGCTTCATTTCTCAAGTCTGTAGAAGAAGAGGTTGAACAAAAGCTGCTAAGATGCTTTTCTATCTTTGCAGATTGTTTTTCCTTTATGTCTTATTTTAGAGAGATAAACAGTCTTATTTTAAATAGTCTCCATTCACTGTCATCCACCATCAAAGGACTTTAAACAAAGAAAAGCAAAGGAACTCATCATATTCCATTCTCATTCAAGAAGAGAATTCCAAATCCCAGGTATAGGCCAGTTATGTTAAGCAATAGAAGTTTAATCTGATCTCATTATTTTTTCCTTCTTTCATTTGGCACCTGCCTAGTACTTTTACACAGATTTCACATCTTTCAGCATATAAGAAAGGAAGGATTGATCTCTATCCTCACGAAGCTCAAAATTCAGTTGAGGACATACATGAAATCCCTAGAGACTATTTCCAGGCAGTCTGGAATCACATACCAGCAACTAGCAGGTGCCAATATACAGAAGGTGCTTAATATTTGATGACTGAATGAGGTACAATACACATGCACATACCATTATGGAATCTATAATGTTAAGAATTCAGATTGATGAAAAGAAGATAAATATTTATTTTGCAACTACTATGCACTTCTACTACATAGAAGTTTGACATAGACTCAATTCTGAAATTGTTGTTCAACATAGATTGATTGAAGGGTGATTATATGCATTTCACAAAATAACATTTCTTTCTTACGAAAATTTGTTTAAAGAGTCTAACGCTTTTAAAATAGATTTGCGTGTGTGTGTATAGAAGATTAACGCTATAGTAAATTAGGGTAAACTTGAACTTAACCTGCCAAGACATACCTTGATCCAAAACTTTGGCCTGTCCCTCAGTGAAACAGTATTTGACATGCAGCAGTGTTAAGCAAATGAAGTTGTTAAAGCCACAGGCCACTCCCCAGGGCTGTCAACACACAGAGGTCTGAGTAACACAGGGGACTATAGATTCAGGAGGCCAAGTCCACCCTGAAGACCACAGTCCATTAGGGAGTAAGAGAGACTTCTGGTCTGGCCAAGTGGACGAGACTCAGGAAAACCTGCACAGGGAACGCACTAAAATTAAAATGCGATCGGGGTGAACTGCGGTGGCAGAGAGCGTAACCTTCTTGGTGTCTTTAGCAGTGTTAATGGATCTACTTAGAGCACAGATGGTGGTTTTCAGAAAAGTCATTTTTTCTCTAACAAATTCATGACTAAACTAAAAAGACCACTATCAACTTCATTATGCTTTCCAATTGACTTGCTTTAAGGGTTATTCTTTTATTATAGCTCTTAAGATCCCATTTCTTTTTTAAAGTACTTCTTTTAATACCAATTTTCACAGCACTGAGAAATTTAACACTCTTCAGTGGTTATATTAATGGCAAGGAACCGTTGCAGGCTGGAGAATGGCCTGAAAGACAGTGCCGTTGGTCATTTGTTATCTCCTCTGCCACAAGTTAGGGGCCTGGATGCCAGATTGCCACTGAGGACAGTGGTGGTGAGAGAAAGCCCGTGCCAGACCTCCCTGGGGGAAACTACATTCTGAGAGTCGTGGCACACGGAATAGTCCATGTAACTCTTTTCAGATGTGGTTCTACTTCAAAGCCTCTGCTATCCAAGGGTGCTAGTTCACTTTTTCAAGTGACCAACAGATCTAATTAATTGCACAAACAAACCCATAAGCATTTTACAAACATTGTCACTAGCAATTATAAACACAAAGATAAAACAGAGTTTGTACAACGTGGGATGAACCAGCCAAACCATTCATTTTTTTCTAAATGGGGTTGACTTGGAGGAAAATCAGGAATGAAGACACTTACGGTAATATTATTTATGAAAGTAAAAATCCAAATGAATTTCCTGGCAGTAGGGAAACCATTAACCATATCTACTCAGCTATTAAAAAGAAGGAATAACCCTTAAAAGAATAAACCTTTAAATAATATTAGAAAGAATATTCACAAATATGGAAAATCATTATAATGTTAAAGAGATAACCCAAGACATAAGATATCCATAAAAAAAGATAACATAGCTATAGAAGACACTCGACAGGGCGGTGCCTGTGACTCAAAGAAATAGGGCACCAGCTCCATATGCCAGACGTGATGAGTTCAAACCCGGCCCCAGCCAAAAACTGCAAAAAAATAAATAATTAAAAATAAAAATAAATTTTAAAAATTTTAAAAATAGAAGACACTCGACATACAGGAGGAGCAGGGATGCCAACATGCCACCAACAGTTGTGCTACAGTGGTGAGATTACCTGCTCTTGCACTCCCATTTTTCAATTTTCCAATCTTATTTATATGTGTTTATTTAAATTCTTTTAAATTCTTTTTTTTTTTTTTTTTTGGAGACAGAATCTTACTGTGTCACCCTGGGTAAAGTGCTGTGGCGTCACAGCTCACAGCAACCTCAAACTCCTATGTGTAAGTGATTTCTTGCCTCAGCCTCCCAATCAGCTGGGACTAGAGGTGCCCACCACAATGCCCGGCTATTTCTTTGTTGCAGTTATCATTGTTGTTTAACTGACCCAGGCTGGGTTTGAACCCACCACCCTCAGTGCATGTGGCCGGTGCCGTAACCACTGTGCTACGGGCGCCAAGCCTATTTAAATTCTTAATGAAGAAAATTGAATACTTTCCCTCATGTAAAGAAAAGACAGTAGTCATTCACACAGAGATTTTAATGGTAGAAAACTTGTTTTTAGGGATTTGTTGGGGTTTTTTGCAAATAATATTTTATTTATTTATTTTTTTTAAATTAATTTGTGATCCAGGTCACAGATACTTTCTTTTTTTTTTTTTATTTTTTACATGTGTTTATTAGGTTTCCACTTTTTGCCTTCACAGAATTAAAAAGGCTTAAAATGTAACAACAATAACAATGTGTAAGATAAGGACTAGAAACAAGAACCTCTGAATGAAGATAAATACATTCAGAAAAGAAATCAGACGATTGCTACATCAAAATATTAAGCAATAATAATAATAATAATAATGCAAAGAAAGTAACATTCACATTGTCAGATAAGAGTATGTCTATTATAGAATGCTTTGACTCTGAGGTCAGTATGGAGTCATCAGTTAACTTCTTCTCATTTTTTTTTCCAAAATCTCAAAAAATAGACAACTAATATTTATAAATAAAGGTAAAAGATAATTTCAAAAAAACAGATCGTGCCAAGTCTCATAGACAATAGAAAAAGAAGAAATACTTCAAAATCATTCTACCTCATCTGGATACACCTGATATTAAAATTGGAGAAAATATATTATTATAAAGAGAAATTACAAACATATTTCACTTATAGATGAGGATGCAATATCCTAAACAACATATCAGCAAGTTGAATTAAAAATTAATGTTTAAGTAATGTACTTTGGTCAAAATTAAATCCAATTTATGTGAGAATTAGTCTCTATTTTCTTTCCTTTTTTTGTTTCCTTTCCCTCACCCCCTCCCTCCTTCTCTGTCTGCTCTCCCCTTCCCCCAGGCCCCACCATGTCATTAATTGTCATTAATTGTCCTCATATCAAAGTTGAATGCATAGGATTTATGCTTCTCCATTCTACCATTTCTACCATTTTAATGGTAGAAAACTACCATTTATTGGGATTTATTGGGGGTTTTGGCAAATAATATTTTATTTATTTTTATTATTCTTTTTTCAAAGTAAAGTTATTTCAGGTTAATGCGAAGGTACAAACAACCAGGTCAAAAAGTTTGATTTTGTTAGGTAGAGTCCCTCTTGGGGTTATGTCCCACACACAAAAGGTCCAAAGACCCCCACTCCACGCCCATTCAGTGAGAGCACCCCAACCTCCTTCCCCTCCCTCTACGCCCCTCCCCCAAGTTGAATTGAATTGAGTTTTTCTCCTATGTGAGCATGTGTCAGATCATCCACTGGCTTCATATTAGCATTGAGTACCTTGGATAATTGCCTTCCCATTCTTGTGATACTTTACTAAGAAGAATGTGTTTCAACTCCACCTAGGATATTCCAAAAGATGGGAATTCACCATCTTCTATGGCTGACTAGCATCCCAAGCTCTGCACGTATGTTCATTTGTTAATCCATTCCTGAGTTGACGGGCATTTATGTTCACAATCCCACAACTAGGCATCTACCCAGAAGAAAAAAAGTCACTTTATCATAAGAACATTCACACTAGATTGCTTACCGCACAGCTCAATTTTGGGGGATTTGAATTCTGTTTGAAGGCCCCCTGTGGTGTGGCTGTTGATCTATTGATAACTTTACATGGAAAATCCCAGGCAACCTCAGAGCTGGTCAGAGCATGGTCACGTCCTCTGATCCTTCCACTTAACAGACAAAAAAATTGATGTGCAGAGGTTGTCACCTAAGACCTAGGAAGACACCATTTCCTTCCTTCAGTTCCCTCACCCGATCATTCCTTTCAAGACAAATATTGCCCATGGTAGAAATCTCTAAGGCTTAAAGGAAAAAAAGAAAATTTAGGCCCTAATTAAATCAGGCATAATCTGTTTGGCTCTGTTTTGCCATTAGGTTCCAAAACAACCTCAAACTCTGCCACTGGGTTAGCTATAAAGGATATAATAGCTCGTAATTCTACATTGCAAGGGAACCAGCATAACCTCAAAAGCCCTGTTATTTGGAGTCCGGCTCCTGGATTATAGGCGCTGGTGTGATAGCTTGCACAAGTGACTGCAGTCGTGAGCTCCTGTACCCCTGAGAAAACTCTGGAATCTGCCTTCTCCATGGTGTAGGCTATGCCCCATACAGCTGTTCCACCATACAGAGACTCACAGAAGAGCCTGCATTATCTAGAAAAACAGGAACTTGACTGGAACTTTCTAAATGGGCTTGTTTAAACTATTCCTATCGTAAAGGGTGGCAGGAACTATCATATCAAAATATCTGAGGACAATTCAAGTGCTTTTCAATGGAAGGTTGACTTTTGGGAGACAATTTCCTTCCCCTCCTTTCCTCGGGACATCTCTTGCCTTTGGAAATGGACTGAAATTATTTTTTATTCAACCTGTCTTTAATTTTTATCTCATGTGAAGAAAGAACAGTGATCACTCACAAAGAGGTTTTAATGACAGTAAAAATGGTCTCGTGATTGATCATTTCATATCACACGTTCCACCAGAACAGCAGCGTGGGAGCCCCCCTCTTCACACAAGCCAGGGCAGGCCTCAAGGGCTTTGGGGGGGTGGTCTTTGAACACACACACAAAAAAACCCACAGAACAAAGGGCCACAATTAGAAGCACCTTCACATATGGGAGAAATAAAGACTCAGAATGTGAAACATTTGAACACTTTTGAATGTACTTTAGACTTTTAAACTCTCCTATCATTTCTCAAATCCCGATTTTTAATGAGGAACACCGCAGATAGAGAGATACTAAAAAAAAAAAAAAAAATCTGAATGAACAATCAGGAGAGTCCTTAAAAATCAGAAACATTTGAAAGAAGTGACATACATCTGTGATTCAACCTTTAAGTTAACGCAATGTTGAACTACAGGATGAAAATTGCTCTTTGTCTCAATGTGCAAAGTTTCTCGCTAAGTTATGCTTAATGCAGTATCTGTCTCATTTCAATTCTGATTTCTCCACACAGTCTTCCTTGCTCCAAAGTCTAAGACGGGATGGTTCATGTAGCCTCTTGGAAGGTGTTACTTTCTTTTGATGCACTTCCAAACTGCATGGGGGCTGATTTAGACTCATACCACAGACCTCCCAATACAATGCCCACCAAAATCCTAGCACGTCCACAACACTGTAAACCAATGATCGGGAAAAAAACAAAGACCCAAAGATAGGGATATTGATTCTTGCTGTATCATTAAGTGAGACTGATTTAGAAACACACGTACACTCTCTGAACCAAAAGAAGACAGCTCCAAAAAAAGGTAGAAGAAATTTTTAACTCCCTGTTCACTATCTATAGTCCAACTCTATCACCCAAGGGTTGAACTGATTTTCTGTCAGTCAGCCATTTCTTAGTCTCCGCCATGCCTGAACAGAGACCCAACCTTCTCTCCTTCAGCCTTTTTCTCCACCCACTTGGAATATGAAATTCCAAAATATAACATGGCATGGCAAATGTAAAGGGGTTGAGCAAAGGCGGTTTTGTAGCTGGAAAGACAGCAATTTTACAGTCGTCACAGGAATAGCATAAGAAATAGGATAGACACATGAAAAAATGCTCACCATCCTTAATCATCAGAGAAATGCAAATCAAAACTACTTTGCGATATCATCTAACTCCTGTTAGATTAGCCCATACCACAAAATCCCAAAAACCAGAGATAGTGGCATGGATGTGGAGAAAAGGGAACACTTCTACATTGCTGGTGGGAATGCAAACTAATATGTTCCTTTTGGAAAGATGTTTGGAGAATACTTAGAGATCTAAAAATTGACCTGCCATTCAATCCTATAATTCCTTTACTAGGTATATATTCATAAGACCAAAAATCACATTATAACAAAGATATTTGTACCAGAATGTTTATTGTAGCCCAATTCATAATTGCCAAGTCATGGAAGAAGCCCAAGTGCCCATCGACCCACGAATGGATTAATAAATTGTGGTACATGCATACCATGGAATATTATGCAGCCTTAAAGAAAAATGGAGACTACCTCTTGCATGTTTACATGGATGGAGCTGGAACATATTCTTCTTAGCAAAACATCTCATGAATGGAAGGAAAAGTATCCAATGTACTCAGCCTTACTATGAAACTAATTTATAGCTTTTATATGAAGGCTATAACCCAATTAGAACACAAGAAAATGGGAAAAGGGGCAAGGGAAGTGAGAGGAGAGAGGAGTATGGGTGTAGAAAGGGTAATTGGTGGGACCACACCTACGGTGCATCTTAGAAGGATACAGGCGAAACTTACTGAATGCAGAATATAAATGTCTTAACACAAAAACTAAGAAAATGCCATGAAGGCTATGTTAATCAGTTTGATGAAAATATTTCAGATTGTATATGAAACCAACACATTGTACCTCATGATGCATTAGTGTACACAGCTATGATTTAATAAAAAAAATTTTTTTTAAAGCGGGGGTGCTTAGGGTACATCAGCAAGGTAAAGCAAAGGGTTTCTCTAAAGAAGATGCATGGTGAATGAAGAAAACTAATCTGGAAATTTGAGGTAGAATTCAAAGGCTTTGCAGACATGCCAAGATGAAAATTGTTGCTCTTGCAATATTCTGGCTTGGAAGAGTCAATGAAAAAGAATGGAAGAGCTCGGGCGGTGCCTGTGCCTCAGTGGGTAGGGCACCAGCCCCGTATACCGAGGATGGCGAGTTCAAACCCGGCCCCAGCCAAACTGCAACAAAAAGTAGCCGGGTGTTGTGGCGGGCGCCTCTGGTCCCAGCTACTTGGGAGGCTGAAGCAAGAGAATTTCCTAAGCCCAGGAGCTCGAGGTTGCTGTGAGCTGTGATCCTATAGCACTCGACTCTACCTCTTAAAAATAAAAAATGGAAGAGCTCTCAAGATTTTATGCAGAGGATTTAACAGCATTAAACTTGTTAAGATCTACTTGCACTCATTGTGGAAATGCTTATCAGGCACCAGCATAATGACAAAGTGTAAATCACACTAACATAACACTGTAGGTCCTCTAAATTCCAGCAATATTCAAGGTACACATTCTCTTTGTTGATACTAATTGAACTTTTCAGAATATCTCCCAATATTTTCTGCCAATATTTTTTGCAACATATGATTTCATTTAAAATACCACATTGAGCAGAGAGCAATGGTGCATGCCTCTAATCCCAGCTAGTCAAGAGGCTGAGGCAGGAGGATCTTTTGAGTCCAGGAGTTCAAGACCAGCCTGGGAAACATAGCTTTATTTTCTAAACAATAAAAAAATAAAGAAAATAAGAGAACCCTTTAAAAATACTGATACTGAGTTTTTAAGATGTAAATATAGTCCCAGTATAGTAGTGGCTCATGCTATAATCCTAGCACTTTGGCAGGAAGAAAACACTGCTTGAGATCAGGAGCTCAAGACCAACCTGAGAAACATAGCAAGAACCAGTTTCTTTCTTTCTTTCTTTCTTTTTTTGCAGTTTTTGGCTGGGGCTGGGTTTGAACCCGCCACCTCCGGCATATGGGGCTGGCGCCCTACTCCTTTGAGCCACTCCAAAGACCCAGTTTCTTAAAAAAAAAATTTTTTTTTGAAAATTTAGCTGGATGTGGTAGCTCACACTTACAGTCCCAGCTACTCAAGGGACTGAGGCAGAAGGATTGAGCCTGGGAGTTTGAAATTGCAGTGAGTTGTGATAATACCACTGCGCTCTATCCCAGGAAAGAGAGTGAGTCCTGGTGCTGCACCTGTGGCTCAGTGGGTAGGGTGCTGGCCCCATATACCTCGGGTGATGGGTTCAAACCCGACCTTGGCCAAATTGCAACAAAAACATAGCCAGGCACTGAGGCGGGCGCCTGTAGTCCCAGCTACTGGGGAGGCTGATTTAAGAGAATTGCCTAAGCCCAAGAGTGACACCACTGCACTATACCGAGGGCAACAAAGTGAGATTTTGTCTCTAAAAAAAAAATAAAAAAACTCTAAACATAAACATGACTGTTTACAATGGAAACATTGAAAGCTAAACTAGTGAGCAATACATATGTTCTTTGTGTCCAAGCAGGCAGTGTTTCTCCCAAGACAATTCTCTTGAAAATTGGGAGTACTTCATATGCCCCAAATCATTCACACCATTAGAAAAAAGCTATACCCACAGATCTCTTTGAGATAAATACTTTCTGTCTTGGGCTGAGAGTCAGAAACCTGATGGGAAATGCCTATGATACATTCAGAAGTCGTCTTGTACAGCTGAAAGGGTCTAGATAAAACAGCTTTAATCCTTTCTAAAGTCTTACAGTCTTTTCAAAGAGTCTTACAGCTGCAACTTGCATTTAACCTTTCCCTTAAGGCAATTCCTTAATTTCAAATACCTTTTACATCTGGAGAGTCTGTAGATGGCAGTTTTATTTTTTAACCCAAAGGTCTTATATTATTTTTCTTTTTCAGATTAATATGAGCGTACAGATGATCAGGTTACATTGTTTGCATTTGCTCAGTAGAGTTCAAGTTATAGTTGTGCCCCTCACCTTACATTATGCCTGCTAGGTGAGAGCACACCAAGCCCCCTCCGTTTTCCCTTCTCCCCTCTCTCTCCTGTCTCCCAGACTTGAGTTTAATTGTGTTTTTCTCTTATAAGGGTGTGTATTTGTTTGTCTACTGGTTTCATACTAGCATCAAGTACATTGGATATTTGCGTTTCCATTCTTGTGATACTTTACTAAGTAGAATGTCTCCACCTCCATCCAGGTTAATACAAAGATGTAAAGTCTCCATCCTTTCATGGCTGAGTTCTATTCCATGGTATACAGATACCATAGTTTATTAATCCATTCCTGTACAGATGGGCACTTCTGTTGCTTCCACATCTCGGCAACTGTCAATTGAGCTGTGATAAATATTCTAGTGCATGTGCCCTTATGAAGGTTCTAGGTCCTTTATATAATATTTCCTCCAAATTCTGCTTAAAATTTGAACAGTTCCTTTTATATCTGCTTTGGGTACATTTTATCACACATAGATAGTTTCTTTTTTGTTTGTTTGTTTTTGTTTTTATTGAGACAAAGCCTCAAGCTGTCACCCTGGGTAGAGTGCAGTGACATCACAGCTCACAGCAACCTCCAACTCCTCGGCTCAAGCGATTCTCTTGCCTCTGCCTCCCAAGTAGATGGGACTATAGGCACCCACCACAATGCCTGGCTATTTTTTGGTTGCAGTTGTTATTGTTGTTTGGAGGGCCTGGGCTGGATTTGAGCCCTCCAGCTCAGGTGTATGTGGCTGGCGCCTTAGCAGCTTGAACCATAGGTGTCGAGCCTTTTTTTCTTTTTTTTGAGATAGAGTCTTACTATGTTGCCCTCAGTAGAGTGCTGTGGTGTCACAGCTCACAGCAACCTCAAATACTTGGGCTTAAGAGATTCTCTTGC
>CAUYON010045703.1:0-14073 GCA_963573935.1 Arctocebus calabarensis
ACAACCTCTCATTTTAAATACTTAGAAAAAATTATTCTACGTTTTATATGGAAACACAAACTAACCCACATAGGATATGCAGTTCTTAGTAATAAAAAAAAAAAAAGCTGGGGGTATCACCATTCCTGACTTTAGGCTGCACTACAAAGCCATAGTGGTCAAGACGTCATGGTACTGGCACAAAAATAGAGACATAGACATTTGGAATCGTATAGATACCCAGGAAATGAAACTAACAACTTACAACCACCTGATTCAATAAACCAATCAAGAACATACTTGGGGGAAAGAATTCCTATTCAATAAATGGTGCTGGGAAAACTGGATATCCACATGTAAAAGACTGAAACTGGATCCTCACCTTTCTCCACTCACAAAAATTGATCCAAGTTGGATAAAGAACTTAAATTTAAGGCATGACACAATAAAAATCCTGAAAGAAAGCATA
Organism: Arctocebus calabarensis; assembly: GCA_963573935.1. NCBI lineage: Eukaryota > Metazoa > Chordata > Mammalia > Primates > Lorisidae > Arctocebus > Arctocebus calabarensis. The sequence goes on from CAUYON010045703.1 coordinate 449, forward strand.
GGAAAAACACTGGAAGATATCGGACTGGGCAAAGACTTCATGAAGAAGACTGCCATGGCAATCACAACAATAAAAAAAAATAAACAAATGGGACTTAATTAAACTCAGAAGCTTCTGTACAGCTAAGGAGACAACAACCAAATCAAATAGACATCCTACCCAAAGGGAAAGGATATTTGCATATTTTGAATCAGACAAAGGCTTGATATCCAGGAGCTGTAGAGAACTCAAATTAATCCACATGAAGAAAGCCAGCAATCCCAAATATTAATGGGCAAGAGACATGAATAGAACCTTCTCTAAAGAAGACAGACGAATGGCTAACAAACATAAAAAAATGCTCAACATCCCTAATTATTAGAGAAATGCAAATCAAAACAACCCTGAGATACCATCTAATTCCAGTGAGAATGGCCCACATCACAAATCTCAAAATTGCAGATGCTGGCATGGATGTGGAGAGAAGGGAACACTTTTACACTGCTGGTGGGACTGCAAACTGATGCAACCTTTTTGGAAGGAAGTATGGAGAACTCTCAAAGAACTCAAGCTAGACTTCCCATTTGATCCTGCAATCCCATTACTAGGCATCTACCCAGAAGGAAAAAAATCCTTTTATCATGAGGACACTTGCAGTAGACTGTTTATTGCAGCTCAATTTACGATTGCCAAAATGTGGAAACAACCTAAATGCCCACCAAACCAGGAATGGATTAACGAACTATGGCATATGTACACTATGGAATACTATTCAGCCATTAAAAAAAATGGAGACTTTACAGCCTTTGTATTAACATGGATGGAAGTGGAACACATTATTCTTAGTAAAGCATCTCAAGAATGGAGAAGCATAAATCCCAGGTACTCAAGTTTGATATGAGGACAAGTAATGACAATTAATGACACAGTGGGGGTGAGGGAAGGGGAGAGCAGAGAGAGAAAGAATGAGGGAGAGGTGGGGAACGGACGAGCAGAGAGAGGGAAGGAGCGAGGGGGGTGGGGTCTTGGTGTATGCCACACCTTTTGGGGGCAAAACATGATTGTAAGAGGGACTTTGCCCAACAAATGCAACCAGTGTAACATGGTTTCTTGTACCCTCAATGAATCTCCAACAATTAAGAAAAAGAAAGAAAGAAAGAAAGAAAGAAAGAAAGAAAGAAAGAAAGAAAGAAAGAAAGAAAGAAAGAAAGAAAGAAAGAAAGAAAGAAAGAAAGAAAGAAAGAAAAGATTAATGGAAGCAAAACTATTCATAGGTAATAAAAATGTGTGTGAGATACCATGCTTAGCTGCTATTGACCTCTTAGAAACTTCGTTAATCAGGCATATAGGTATGTTTTGAGTATGCATAAATTGAGGTTAAGTTTTAATTGAGAAGTATGTAGAAAGAGTTAAGCTTTGCTTGATTAGGCCAGTGCTGGGAGTATTATTACCAGTAAGCCCTATGGTAGACTTGGGAGGCGCTCAGATACTGGAATACCAGAGTGCTTATTCTACTCCTAAGCAACTCCCTGGATTTGATGCTGCAACATGACTGCTGGGTTATGGTGAAATATTGTATTTGTTATCCTCCACTACTATACTCACTGTTACTCTCTAGGCCTTTCCAAGTATATTTCTCACTGTCTGGTGTGTTTTTCTCATTTCATTCTCCCTTTTCCCAGGATGTACTCCTACTCATTCTTTACTCATGTCAGATGTCACTTCTGCCAGAAAGTCTTTTTTGATCCTCCAAATTTGGATTAGATTCTTCTTACCAAAGTTATTTTTAAAACTGTGGCACAGGTTGACAGAGTCTACCAATCCCATCTTTAGCAAAAGGCCAGGTGCGAGAATGATATTTCTGGAAGTGTGTTTCAAAGATATTTGTGTCCCAGTTACTTTAACTTTGATGTTTGGAATAAGCTGGAACAAATATGGACTTCCCATAACTGCCTTGGCTGAGTTGTGTTTTAATTTTATGGCCTCTACTTTACCAAAACAATTGACAAGAAATAGACTTATAAAGGCTTCTTGTAATCACTTTAAGAATTTTTAAGGGATATTATCTGCTTCCTTCATCACTCAGTGAGACATTTTTAAACAACTCATAACTACAAAAACCTTGGCTTGTCCGAAGGAATAAATATATTCTCTCCTTTCTGATAATGAGAATCATGCATCTTACTAAATTTCCCTTTATTATTGGTATTTTATTATTCTCTAGTCTTTTTTTTTTTTTTTTTTTTTTGAGACTGAGTCTTACTCTGTTGCCCTAGGCTAGAGGGTTATAGTGTCATAGCTCACAGTAACCTCAGACTCCTGGGCTCAAGGGATCCTCTTGCCTCAGCCTCCTGAATAGCTGGAACTATAGTTGTGTACTACCATGCCCTGCTAATTTTTCTATTTTTGGCAGAGAGGGGGGTCTCATTCTTGCTCAGTGTCTCATGCCTGAGCTCTAGCAATCCACCTGACTCGGCCTCCCAGAGTGCTAGGATTACAGGTTTGAGCACAGTGCCTGGCCTACTCTTGATTCTCCATCTCAAAACTGTAGCAATGTCTCTGAGACAACATAAATTTGGATAGAACTCACTTGGTAAATGGCTTTCATTCTTCACCTGGATGCAATTTTCCATTGAGGACAAGCAAAAGGCATTATCTTCTGCAGGGTAAAGAGTCAGGAAATGATTACTTTATGATTGAGACTTTATCGATTTAATGTATGGGGCACATTTTGTAATAATTAGTCTATTTCTTACGGAGCTCATAAATGGAAACAAAGAAACTAAAACACATTAATCGAAGACTAATTGAAAAAAATATATTTTTTAATCTTGAAATAATGTGGTGAATTGTATGATTGCACTATTTGAACTCTATTTATAGTAAGAATTTACTTTGTCTTTCTTTATTGCTGAATCTCTAATTCTATAGGGTTAATAAAAAGCATACACTTTTTGCTGATGATGAACCCTGTTCATTTTATGTTGTGCACATTGTATACTAAGTGTTTTTATTGTAAGATACCTTAACACCTGTAGAACAAGGAAACGTGTGAATACATAAGTATACAAATAAAGTAAAATAAAATAAAATAAAAGATAATTTTACACTGCTGGTGGGATTGCAAACTAATATAACCATTATGGAAAGAAGTATGGAGAATCCTCAAAGAACTAATAATTGACATTCAATTTGATACCCAAATCCCATTACTTGGTATCTACCCAGAAGAACAAAAATCATTTTGCCACAATGACATTTGTACCAGAAGGTTTACTGCAGCCCAATTCATAATTGCCAATTCATGGAAGAAATCCAAACGCCCATCAACCCATGAATGGATTAACAAATTGTGGCATATGTATAACATGGAATACTATTCAGCCATAAAAAGATGGAGACTTTACATCTTTTATTTTACCTGCATAGAGTTGAAACACATTCTTCTTAGTAAAGTATCTCAAGAATGGAAAAAAATGTATCTAATGCACTCAATCTGTTATGAAAGCAATATATATTTGAAAGCAATATATAAACACACACTCATATGAATGATAAAACACAAATGTAGTCTAGCAAGGGGGAGGGGTTAGGAGGGAAAAAAGGGGGGAAATGGGGAGGGGAAGGAGCCAGGGTGATTGGTGGGAGGAAGGAGGACATTTTGTAGGATCTCACACAATGTGCACAATGCAAGGGTATATTTCAAAATAACTAAGAGTAACTTTTAAATGTTGTACCACAAAAGATAAGTAAGTGAGGTAATGGTTATGTTAATCAGTTTGATTTAATCATTTCACATTGTATATCAAATCATCACATTGTACCCCACAAATGTATATAGTTATGATTTTATTAAAATTATTTTAAAATTAAAAAATATTAATTGTAAATACTGGGAATATATGAGGCATTTTCAAACATTCTTATTATGAAGTCTTTTAAATAAAGTATGGAATATCATATTTGGTTAATGCACACCAAAGACATTTCCTATCATAAATATAGATAAACTTGATTTATATTTTGATTATTATGCTTCTGTATGCAAATAAAATTGATAACATTTATGTGAATCTTAAGATATTACAAGATACAGGACAAAGCAAAATTCATCAATAACTTAAATGATCGATCAAAAACTCACTCAATGAATGGTCCTGGATTAATTGGACAATCATAAGAAGCAGAATGACACTGGATTCTATCTTTCACCATATACAAGAATTAACTCAAGATGGATTAAAGATTTAAACACAAGACCTGACGTACAACTTCTAGAAGAAATTGGAATAAAAATTCTCCTTGACATTGGGTTAGGCAGAGAATTTACAACTAAGATCCCAAAAGCAAATAGAACAAAAGCAAAAATGAATAAATGGGACTTACTTAAACTAAAAACTTTATGCTTAGCTAAGGAAATAATCAACAAAGTAAGTAGACAATCTATGGAATGTGAGAAAATACTTCCAAAATACTCATTTGACTAAGTGCTAATATTCAACATGTACATAGAACTCAATCAAATCAAGACAAAATAAGCACCACTATGCAAAAATGGGCTTACAGAGACTAGGGCCAACAAACCTTTAAAAATACCCTCAAAATCACTACTCCTCAGGGAAATCCAAATTAAAAATCACAACGCATTATCACCTTACCCTGTCAGAATGAAATGTTGAGTAAATGGAAAATTTGAAAGAGACCCCTTGTGGCTGAGGAAAGGGGGATTTCTGAGTATTCCTTAAGAAAAATCCAGATTCTGCGTCATAACAAAGCCGTATCTCCTAGGAAGGAAAACATGAGTGGAGTCTTTTCCAAGGAGTTTGAGGAAAGGATGTTTTTCTGATTCTAACTCCCTCTCTCTTTCCTATGTTGATTAAGTGGGGGAAGCTATGCCATAAGGAGCTCTTGTAAAGTTATAGGTCAGAGACTTAGGCCAATTAAAGGATTAAAATATTAAATACAAGATTACAGAACATTTCTGCTCCCCTACATCTAATCCTACCAGCAATGTTCCAGTATAGTGATAGCTGACTACAGCTAAAGGAGATGCAAGACCTTGACTCCTTGAGGAGGAATAATAAGGCCAATAAAAAGTTAATGGGAAATCAAGACATGAACAGCAGAACAATTTCAAGTTTCTAGCGCTTACAGCTACAGCAGAGATTAGCACATGTTCTCACACCGTAGACTCATTTACCTCAGTTTTTAAATGTAAAAAGAAATGACTTAAGAAACAAACAGATATTCAAAATGAGATGCAGTTGACAATAACCATGGGATTCTCAGTCAGGGAAGGTAAAATATCTATGATTAAATTTTAAAATATCTAAATGAGAAAGGTAGTCAACACGAAAGAGAAGAGATTTAATCTATGAACAGAGATGGAAACTCTAAGAATCAGACAAAATAAAATGCTAAAAATCAAAATCACTGTGTATAAGTGAAAAATGCCTCTAATAGGTTCACAAGTAGACTAGACATAACTGAGGACAGAATCCATGACCTTGAAAATAGGTCAACAGAAACTCACTATACTTAAGACAAAAAAGAATGGAAAGAGTAGAATAAAATAAAACATAGCAGAGCTGTGAGATAATCTTAAAAGACATAACTTTCATTACACATGACTGGTTGAAACAAAAGAACTGTTTGAGCTAATAATAATAACATACCAAAGTTAAGAACAGACACCAAATTACAGATCCAGGAAGTTCAAAGAACAGTAATAAGAATAAATAACCAAAAGTATCAATCTATGCATGTCATATTCAAACTGCAGAACTCCAAAATAAAAATAACCATGGAAAAAAGCCAATAAAAAGAGAAAGGAAAATTTTGTCAGAAATCTTACAAGTGAGGAAAGAGTGTAGTTAAAAATGCTAAAGGAAAATAAAAACTAATTGAAAATTTCATATGTGGAAGAGTTATCTTCAAAAGAGACAGATAAGTAAAAACTATCTCAGACAAATAAAAAGTAGGGAATTCATTGCTAGAGTATGTGACCTAAAAACAAACAAACAAACAAAAAAGTAAAGAGATTTTCTTTAGGTCAGAAACTTGGATCTAATGGGAGTGAAAAAAAAAGGAAAACATATGACAACAAATTAATGGAGATTAAATACAATCTTTTATTTGTACTTTGCTTGGTAAGCTAAAAGATGGCACCTAGTCTAAAATAGCAATAGTATTTATATATAGGGTGATTATGACATGTAAGTAAGTAAAAATGAAAGACAAATTACAGATGGTGGGATAGTGGAATAAGTATATTATGTATAGTTATGTAGGTAACTTCACCATATACAAAATAAATAGCATTATTTACAAGTGGAATCAGCTTAATTAAGAATGGAATTGTCAACTCTAGGACAGCTGCTAAATTTTTAGATAGAAGAATAACTGATATCAGGTATACATGATAATAAAAATAAAAAGGAATTATACAAATGCTCAATCAAATCCTAAAGGACATAAAAAGTGTAGTTGTGGGGATACAATCAATGTAAAAATCAGAAAACATTTAAAAAATTGATATAGATCTATATAGGTCAATAAAGACTCTAATAGTTAATTAGGACAATGATTTCTTTTGGTAAGAAACTACTTACATATAAAGACCATGATAGTTAATAGTAAAAGAATGGAAAAGGTATACCAGGCTAACATTATTTTTGAAAGGTGAAGTATCTATAGAAAGGGTGCCAAAGAATGTACACACATTTTAGAAAAAAAAAAAAAAGCTACACTAAAATTGTAATATTCAAGTCATATTTGACTTCCATAATTAAAAGAGATACAAGATATAATAATAGCTGTTTCCTTTTTTTTTTTTTTTTTGCTGTTTCTGGCTGGGGCTGGGTGAACCCGCCACCTCCAGTATATGGAACTGGTGCCCTACTCCTTTAAGCCACAGGCACCACCCGCTTTTTCCTTTGTTAAAATATTTATACATTTTTAATACTCTTTGCATTAATTTAAGACAAAACAAACTGACTTCATAAAAAAAGAACATTATCAGGGATAATGAACCATATTAGAAATGATTAAAGGATCAATTTTCCAAGAGACCAGTACAATCATAAGTGTGTATGTACCTAATAACAAGCCATCAAAAATATATTAGGCAAAAAATGGTTAGAAGGAGAAGGAGAAATAGACAAATCAACTACTATAATTGGAGACTTCAACAACATCCCTGTCAGAAGTTAATAAACAGAGCAGAAATAAAAAGTAAATTGATCTGAAATGTGCTGCCAATCAACTCTATTTTATTAACATTAGAATTTTACACCCAACAATAATACTTATTTTTCTGAAGCTGTACGGATCATTCTCCAAGATAGTCACATAATGGCTCATAAGACACATGTTAACATACTTGAAACAATAGAAGACAGACAAAGAATATTATCAGACTGTGATGATGTAAAACAGTAATTCAGAAGCAGAAAGATAACTGGAGAATCTCAAATAATTATAAGTTAAATAACACACATATCAATACTACTGGTTAAAGAAATGGTTCAAGAAAAATATAAAATATATTTCATAGTGAATAAAGATGAACTCATTGAATTTTGTGAGTGTACTAAAAGTAGTGCAAAAAGGAAAATTTATAGCCTTTAATATATGTATGTGGAAAAGTATACATATAAAAATGATAATTGGTGTCTACCTTAGGCAACTAGAGAACTTAAAAAATAGTCTACCTTAAAAATGAAAGGAGAAAAATAAATAATAAAAAATAAAATAAAAATGAATGAAATTGAGAACAGAAAATGATACACAAAATCAATGAAACCAAAAGCTGATTGCCCTACATAAATAAACAAAATTGTGAAACTTGCTGCGAGACTAGTTGAGAAAAAAGCAAAAGCAGAAGAAAAAAAGGAAAATTTAAGATGTCATTATCAAAAATGAGAGCAGTATCTTTACTAATACTCCATGACATTGAAAGAATAATACAAGTATACCGTGAACAACTTATTCCCAGGTATTTGATAACTAGATTAAATGAATCAATTCTTTCAGACATGAACTACCAAAACTCACTATAGGACCAACACATAGTCTGAAGAGACCTGTTTCTATTAGAATAACCCAATCAGTAAAGGAAGAACTTCTGAACATTTGCAATGTCCAGATGAGTTCACTAAGGAATCTACCAACATTTACAAAAATACACGTTACAATGTTTTTCCAGAAATTAAAAACCTAGCAGGCATTTCTAACTCTTTATTCAGCATTACCCCAGTACTGAAAACAGATACCAATGTTAAAATAAAGGAAAATGATAGAACAGTATCTCTTCTGAACAAAGACTCAGAACTCAACCATAAAATAATAATAAATTAAACTCAATAATATATAAAAGAACTATACATCATGGCCATGTGGGATGAGTTTTGGTATACAAGGCCAGTTCGTCATTTAAAACCCAATCAATGGAACCCACCATATAAACAGTCTCAAAATAGAGACTCAGGTATAAATCTAATCTATGTAAGCAAGGCCTATGTGGGAAACTACGAACCAATATAAAAATTCAAATAAGTTCTAAATATATGGAAATACCTTCTAAGCTCATGGTTTGGAATACTCAATGTTATTATGATGAAAATTTTTATCATAAAATACCAATTAAACACTCAGAAAAAATAATTTTTAGGTATGAATAAACTAATTTGAAAAGTTTATATTAAGAGACAGAGGGCTTAGAATAGCCAAAACCAGAAAATAATAATATTAATAATAGTAACTAAAATGAAGAAAACTGCAATACTCAAACTACTCAGTTTTAAGGCTTATGATAGGTTTACATGTACTTATGAAAGAAATAGCATAGATTATTGGAATAGATTAGAAAGACCAGCTTTGGCACAGATATAGTCAACTTTTCTTAAACAAAAGAACAAAGAAAATTCAATGAAGAGGTGTAAGCTTTTATAAAAAGTTAATCTTGAACGAATGAACATCCATGTGCAAAAACATGAATGCAGACCCAGATCTTATACCTTTTACAGAAATTAACTCAAAATGGATCAAATATCTAAATGGATAATGAAAAGTCATACATTTAAAAATAAAACATAGTTAATAATTGTCATGACTTCGGATTTGTCAATGGGTAGTTAGATATAACACCAATATGAAGAAAAAAATTGTTGATAATTATATTTCATTACAATTGTAAATTTCTAAATTACATAAGTATTTTAAAAGTGAATTAAACTACATAAGTATTTGAAAAATGAATTAAAAAACAATCCACATTCTAGATGAAAATACTTGCAAAACTAAAAATCTGATAAAAGATTTATATTCAGAATATTTAAAACTTAAAAGTCAATAATAAAAACTTATAAATGGGCAAAATATGTAAAAAAAAAACACAATAGAAATATAATCAGGTGGTAAATAAGCAAATGTAAAAATGACCACATCATTATCCATTAGAAAAGTATAAACTAAAACAAATTGAGATACTACTACATATCTACCTCAGTGACAATTTTTTTTAATCTAACAATTCTAAATGATAATAATTATGTACAGCAGCAGAGACTTTTATAACTATTGGAAATGCAAAATGGTACAACTACTCTGGAAACAGTTTGGGAGGTTTTATTATTATATAGTCTAGTCATCATGCTCCTAGGTTTTATCCATTGTTTTCCAAGTTATGTTCATGCTAAAAACTACATGTAAATGTTTATGGTAGCGCTATTTATAATCACCAAAAACTGGATGCAACAAAGATGGTCTTCATTGTAAAAATACAAACGAACTATGCCACATCCATAAAATAGTGTCTTCTTTAGCAATAAAAAACACTGTGCAAATACAGCAATAAAAAGCTGAACCTTAAATGGATAATGCTAAAGGCAAGCAGCCCATATAAAAACCTTACATCTTATGATAATGGTAGGAAATTATAGAAGAGGTACAACACAAAGATAGTATAATTACCAGTGACTGTATTATACTGTCATGTTAAATACTAGGTACTAAACATTTATCAGATCCTATAGAACTTTACAGCATAAAAGGTAAACCTTACTGTATTCATATTAAAATATCATCTGTGGTATAACTGGGCATCTTAGGATGTAATACAGAATGAGAAAAAAAAACTTAATTATACCACAAATGTATGGATGAGATAGGGGAATAAGGTGCTTATATAAGTGACCTAGGGAATGAGTAGAGGTTATAAAGCCAAAATGCAAAAAGAATCATACGTGGCACTATACTCTAATTGATAAAGTTTTTTTTTTTTTGATTGAGATACAGGTTAACAATTCTGAACCCCCTCTGCATAGACAATGAAATTAACAATTATGTAAATGTGTGGCAGAGAGTAGGAGCCAGGATTTTTGAGCATTGGGATGGACGGTTAGAAATTAGTAAATGGAGATAGCTACAGTAACTAATGTGCAAATGGATTAGAGTTGGAGAGACCAGTATGGGCTAATCCTCAGATTAGAATAAATACAGACATTTACATACAAAAATACGTATAGACATACGACCATCAAGATGGCAGGCAAGTAACAGCTTCCTTGTAACTGAGCACAGTGAAACTGTGGAGAAAAGACTTAAGGTATTTCTGGCCTGGGGGATTCCCCAGAAAAATACCTTTGGGAACACAGGGAGTCAGAGAGAGACTTCTGGACACCATGAGGAAGACAAAAGCAGTGGAGAACTAGACTTATTGAAACCCCAGCCCAGTGCCTCAGTAACTTAAAGAGCAAGAGGGAGTGAGAGGAAAACTAGGGCAAGGAAACAGATGAAAGAAAGCACTCATGAGAAAGAATAAGCAGAAAAATCCTGGCAACATGAAAAACCAATCCAGAGCAACTCCCTCAAGGAACCATGAGGTAGTTACACAGAGGATTCCACCTATAGAGAAATGTTAGAAATGACAGAAAGGGAGTTTAGAATACAGATGATGAAAACAATAAGAAAATGATGGAAACGATGAAGGAAACTGGTGATAAAGTGAAAATAACCAAAAGGAAACCCAAAAATGGAATCAAATAAGAGATGAACAATATGAAGAATATAGAAATAATATAGCAGAGTGGAAGGAACTGAAGCAGTCAATTAGGGAACTTAAAGATGCAATAGAAAGTATCAACAACAGATTAGACCATACAGAAACAAGTATCCCGGAAGTAGAGGACAAAGCTCTGGAGATAACTCAGATAGTTAAAGGGGCAGAAAAGAAGAGAGAGAAAGCAGAACTTTCACTGACAGAATTATGGGACTTTATGAAGTCTTCAAGCATATGAGTTATAGGTATCCCAGAAGTGGAAGAAGAATGCCACAGGGGAATGGAAGCCATACTAGAGAATATTATAAATGAAAATTTCCCAAACATCACCAAATGACCATTTTGACACACACTTTTCAGTGGAATATTGGACCCCAAGTCTCCTTAATTCTAACAGAGCTTCTCCAAAACACATTAGCACAAGGAAACAGATAAAACCTGATGAACCTGTCCAAGGTGAAGACAAAAAAAGATTCTTCAAGCTGCCAGGAGTAAGAACCAGTTGACCTACAGGGGCAAATCCATGGGGATGACTGCAGACTTCTCTAATGAAAATTTTCAAGCAAGAAGACAATGGTCATCTACCTTTAATCTATGTAAACAGAACAATTTCCAGCCCAGAATTCGATATCCTCCTAAGCTAAGCTTTAAAATTGACAGAGAAACCAAATCATTTACTGATATACAAACATGGAGGAAATTTGCCACAAGACCAGCTCTACAGGAAATACTTCAACCTGTTCTACACACTGACCATCACAATGGATCAACAGCAAAATGAGAACTAGAAATTAAAGGATAGACCCTAACTTCCACACTGATGCAAAAGATAAAACTAAGCAATGGACTCTTACAAAATAAGATGAACAGAATACTACCGCACTTATCGATTATCTCAATAAATGTTTATCGCTTGAATTCCCCACTGAAGAGGCATAGATTGGCTGACTGGGTTAAAAAATGCAAGCCATCCATCTGTTGTCTGCAGGAAACACACCTAGCCTCAAAAGACAAATTAAAACTCTGAGTTAAGGCTTGGAAGACAATTTTTCAGGCAAATGAAATTCAGAAGAAAAGAGGAGTTGCAATCTTATTTTCAGACACATGTGGGTTTAAAGCAACTGAAGTCAAAAAAGACAAAGATGGTCACTTTATATTGGTCAAGGGAAAAATACAAAAAGATGTTTCAATTCTAAATATTTATGCACCCAACTTAAATGCTCCCAGATTCTTGAAACAGACCTAACTCAGTCTGAGCAATGTGATATCCTATAATACCATAATAACAGGGGACTTTAAGTCTCCTCTTACAGAGCTGGACACATCCTCTAAACAGAAGTTAAATCAAGATATAAGGGACTTAAACGAGACCCTAGAACAACTGTGCTTAATAGAGACATATAGAACACTCCATCCCAAATATAAAGAATATACATTCTTCACATCGCCTCATGGAACATTCTCTAAAATTGATCATATCCTAGGACACAAAACAAACCTCAATGGAATTGAAACAAACCTCATCAAAATAATTGAAATTTTGCCTTGTATTTTCACAGACCACAAGGCACTAAAGGTGGAACTCAACTCCAACAAAAATGTTCAACTCCACGCAAAGGAATGAAAATTAAGCAACCTTCTGTGGAATGACAGTTGGATGCAGGAAGAAATAAAAAAAGGAAATCATTAACTTCCTTGAGCATAACAACAATGAAGACACAAGCCACCAAAACCTGTGGGATACTGCAAAAGCAGTTCTGAGAGGAAAATTTATCGCTTTAGATGCCTACATTCAAAAAACAGACAGAGAGCACTTCAACAAACTCACAAGCCTTCTTATGGAATTAGAAAAAGAAGAAAAATCTAAGCCTAAACCCAGTAGAAGAAAAGAAATATCCAAAATTCAATAACAGATCAATGAATTTGAAAACAAAAGAATCATTCAGAAAATCAATGAAACAAGGAGTTGGATTTTTTAAAAAATAAATAAAATAGATAAACCTTTGGCCAGACTCACTAGAAATAGAAAAGTAAAATCCCTAGTAACCTCAATCAAGCTTTGCACAGTGACAGTATCATAGCCAATGAGGTTTATCTGAGGCGCGATTATTGCTAATTAAAAACTTTTTCCTAGTAACCTCAATCAGAAATAAGAAAGGGGAAATAACAACTGATGCCACAGAGATACAAGAGATCTTCTCTGAATACTACCAGAAATTTGACAATGTGAAGGAAATGGATCAATATTTGGAATCATACCCTCTCCCAGGACTTAGCCAGGAAGAATAGAGCTCCTGAGCAGACCAATTTCAAGCACTGAGATTAAAGAAACAATAACAAAAAATCTTCCAAGAAAAAAAATGCTCTGTCTGGATGGCTTCACACCAGAATTCTATCAAACCTTAAAGGAAGAGCTTATTCCTGTATTGCAGAAATTATTCCAAAAAATTGAGGAGGAAGAAATCTTCCCCAACATGTTCTATGAAGCAAACTACACCCTGGTTTCCCGAAACCAGGAAAAGACCCAACAAAAAGGAAAATTTCAGAACAATTTCACTAATGAATATTGATGCAAAAATTCTCAACA
>CAUYON010045704.1:0-23973 GCA_963573935.1 Arctocebus calabarensis
AGTCCCAGCTACTAGGGAGGCTGAGGCAAGAGAATCGCTTAAGCCCAAGAGCTGGAGGTTGCTGTGAGCAGTGTGACGCCACGGCACTCTACCCAGGGCGATAAAGTGAGACTCTGTCTCTACAAAAAAAAAAAAAATATGACATGTTGAAAGGCAAAAGCAGAATTACTTTTAACCTTAATGATCATAGTCCCTTTTTTTAGAAGTGACTTCATGACATAAAAAAAATTACAATTTATTCATTAAATTAAAAGTAACATTTAAAGGTGCTAGTTCAGTGTGAGGCATGCACAAACTGGATGAGGTCTTGCGTAGCTGTAGTAACGGGGTAAAGAAGTGTGAAATAGTCAACAGTTGTTTTCCACATTTTAATGAGCTTTTATGCTGTTTTCCTCCATTCTTTTTCCCCACCTCTTGAGTGAGCTACCATAAACTGAACTGGGGAAGTTCTGTACACCAGCTGGAGGATAGGGCTGTGTGAGTGAATTTTCTTTGTCTGCGAATGAGTATGTGTCCCTTCTAGGTAACACACATCCTACTCAGGCAAGTTGCCCCTAACTCCCATTTCAATATGGTGAACGTGAAGTGTGAACTCTGAGGCTATTCATCATAAAAAGACCTGCATTATAAGAACTGAATCTGTTGGTATGGCATGTGCTAATCTGCATCTTATTAAAAGGTTTGAGTTAGAAACTTGCTTTATGGTTGTTGATGAAAGCAAACTAAAGGGTGAGAGACAATGGATCTTGAAATGGCAGCCCTTTCATGAATATGCCAAATATCATTTCCAAAAAAGATTACCTTGTCACTATAAACTCAGCCTAGGGATTATCATAGCAGGCGTACATCCAGGAAAAGGAGAAACACAGTGATGTAGTTCAGTGAAATGTGTTCAAGTTAATAATTTCTAATATTATCCAGTATAATTTTTACTGTAAACTGATAGTTTTCAATCCAGTAGATTTCTTTTTTTTTTGAAACAGAGCCTCAAGCTGTCCCCCTGGATAGAGTGCTGTGGCATCACACCTCACAGCAACCTCCAACTCCTGGGCTCAAGCAATTCTCCTGCCTCCACCTCCCAAGTAGCTGGGACTATAGGCATCTGCCACCCCCAGTTAAATCCAGTAGATTTCTTAAATTAAGGATCTTAGAAATTGAATGCATTCCCACAAAACAATGTTATTAGAAGTGGCTATAATCTAGATATTGTCTGATTTTGTTTTCTCATTGGGCAAAACTTTTTCACTCTGGAAGTTATTATGGGTAGATCCTTGGAGACCATGGAGATTCAAGTATTCTTTGTGAAACTTGAAAACATTGCTCATATCACTCTGGAGAACCTGGACTCTCTATATAGGGACCAATAAAGACACTAAACCATGGAAAAAGTACACAAAAAGGTAATTTCTGGCTGGGGATGGTGTCTAACACCTGTAATCATAGCACTTTGGGTGGCTGAGGCAGGAGGATCACTTGAGGCCAGGAGTTTGAGATCAGCCTGTGTAACACAGTGAGACTCCCATCTCTAGCAAAGGAAAAAAAAAAATAGCCAGATATGGTAGTGTATGTCTGTAGCTTTTTGGGAGGCTGAGAGGAGGATTTCTGAAATCACAAGAGTTGCAGGTTGCATTAAACTGTGATTTTACCACTACACCCCACTCTGGGTGACACAGAGACCCTATTTGGAAAAAACCAAAGGTGATTACTTATGGCTTGCACTAAGGTTACAGTAATTGGGCCTTTGGTCTGTCTGTAGCTGATTTTATTAATGGATAGCATTTTGAAGAATCTTAGAGTACATTCAGTTTCCACCATAAGTCATAGCCTTTATGGAATAATTGAAGTATTCCTTAGTATAGTATCCTGAGAGATGATAAAACAGACCTTATAAAGACAAAGCTAACCCCTCAAGAGTAGTTCCATTTTAAAAAGAATATGGAAAAATTTTGGGAAATTCATAAGGAGCTCAAGCTTTAAAGTGGTTTGGTTTAAAACTACCATTCTTCAGGTGGTTATTGAAGAAGAGATAATAGTTACATGATTAAGTTGGGCAAACTTTTGAATAAACCTAAACTGTAAAAGTTGGAAAAAGGAAGGGATAGAGACTACTCTGTTTATTTGGTCTTCCAGCTTTTTAGTTTAGCATCCATATGCTGAATAATACTTAGTTTTTATAATTCTTACATGACTTCATCAAAGAAGATATTTTTGGTACTTTGCATATACCAGTACAGATTGAACAGCCATAATCTGAAATTCAATCCACATTACAAGTGCCTGCATTACGCCACCAGTGAAAGACTTCACACCCGTGTCAGGTTGCAGTCAAAATGCTGGCACACAGCATTTTTTAATCAGTGTCCCCAAGAAAAAAAAGACTTCCCAGTCTCTTTCAGCTTGTGTATATCTTTTTAACGCACACCCAGATTCTGCCATATTGGGATGCCCACAAAGGGTAAAAAATGGCACATGCACAGGCTAGGCATACAATGACAGGTTTCCCACGATCCCCATGAGGTGCCCCAGAACATGGGGCCAAACCCTACATGCTCACTGCTTATTTTCTTCTCTGTGGCATAAAGATGTTGAAAACATCAAAAAGTCCTGCAGATACCCTACCCCTCAGGGTAACAGTACTAAGAAAAAGAGGAAGCATTTATGTTTATTTGTAGCTTAGAAAGTCAGGTTGGAGAGAAAGAAGACAGCAGTGTAAGTAAAACATCTTTAAAAAAGAGGGCGGTGCCTGTGGCTCCAAGGAGTGTGGTTGAGATGGCGGGTTCAAACCCAGCCCTGGCCAAAAATTGCAAAAAAGAAAAAAAAAGAGTATGATGTCTGAATGACTAACATGACCTAAGAGAAATATAAACTGTTGAAATTCTATGTAGAAAGTGATGGAAAATAGACAATGTGTAAAGCTAAAAATGAATACCTTGATTATGTATTGAAAAAGTGGATTTGTTGGAGTTGCAATGAACACTTGCCACTTAATGGTATGCTAGTCAGAAAACAAGTGAAGATACATCATGCCAAACTGTTGATTGAGGGAACTGTGAATATTCAACAGGCTAGCTGCAGAAATTTTAAAAAAGACAGCATTACATTTTTAAAGATTTGTGGTAAGGCTGGGCATGGTGGCTCAAGCCTGTAATTCCAGCACTTTGGGAGGCCAAAACAGGTGGATCTTTTGAGGCCAGGAATTTGACACCATCCTGGGCAAAAAAATGACTCATTGCTACAAAAAATTAAAAAATTAGGCTCGGCGCCTGTAGCTCAGTGGTTACAGTGCCAGCCACATATACCCAGGCTGGTAGGTTTAAGCCCAGCCTTGGCCTACTAAACAACAATGACAACTACAATTAAAAAAAAAAAAAAAAAGTAGCCAGGTGTTGTGGTGGTTTCCTGTAGTTCCAACTACTTAGGAGGCTAAGGCAGGAGAATTGCTTGGGGCCCAAGAGTTCGAGGTTGCTGTGAGCTGTGATTTGACGGCACTTTACCAAGGGAGACATAGTAAGACTCTGTCTCAAAAAAAAAAAAATTAGCCAGGTATAATGGTTATGTTTCTGTAGTCCTAGCTACTGAATAGGCTTACATGAGAGGATCAGCCTAGGAGATGAGACTGCCATAAACTGTTATCATGCCATTGCACTCCAGTCTGGGCAACAGAATAAGACTCTGTCAAGAAAAGAAAATTGTAGTGGTAAAGTAGCTGCTAATTACAAAGCTTTGGAGAAATTCATTGAAGAATTTGCCTAGGTCATAGCTGACAAAAATTTAATGTCTACAATGCTGATGAAACATCACTGTATTGGCAGTATTTCCCCTCAAAGACTGACTACAGGTGATGAAACAACAACCTCTAGAGGAGTTAAGGATGTAGACAGAATCACTGTGTTGGGATATGCTAATGAAGCATGCATGCATAAGTGTAAACCGGCTGTGGTAGGCAAACACTTTCATCCTCACTGTTTTCAAGGAGTGGATTTCTTACTGGTTCATTATTATGTTAGCAAAAAAGCATAGATCACCATGGACTCTTTC
Source organism: Arctocebus calabarensis (assembly GCA_963573935.1). Classification (NCBI taxonomy): domain Eukaryota; kingdom Metazoa; phylum Chordata; class Mammalia; order Primates; family Lorisidae; genus Arctocebus; species Arctocebus calabarensis. The sequence continues at coordinate 4,039 of CAUYON010045704.1, forward strand.
TTGATTGGTTTCAGAAACATTTGTACTAAAGACTTGTGCTCAATCCAGGGAAGCTGAATTGGATGACAACTATATTTTGTTATTCCTTGACAACGGTTATTGTCAACCTCCTGCTGAAATTCTTATTGAAAGTAATCTTTATGCCATGTACTTTTCTGGAAATGTGACTTCATTAATTCAAACGAGGGTATCTTTAGATCAACGAAGAGCAAAATAAAAACAGCTTCTTGAACAGCATACTAGCAGTAGTGAACAAAAACAGAGATATGGAAGGTTTTCAAAAGGAGTTTAACATCAAGGAAGCAGTATATGCCATTGCCAGCACTTGAAACACAGCGAATGAAGACACAATTATACATGCCTGGTACCACTTCTGGCCTGGGATTGTGTACAGTTTTGATCCTGAAAAAGGTGGATACTGAAGGATTCAAAATGTCAAATGAGAAAAAAATGATGTCGGACAAAAGCCATTGTTAATGAGACAGATTGACCCTGGATGAAACATTTTAAAAAGTCATCCAGCATTGTGCCTTCTCTTCCCTAGTGTACCTACTTCCTAGTCCCTGATGTGCTTCTGATATTTCCCCTCACCTGAAACAAAACAAAACAAAGCAACACAAAACAAAAAAAACCCCATAGTACAGAAACTATTCAATCAAAACATAGCATCTTAGTTGGAGGATGAAAGTCTGCTATTGTTTGTTTTTGCTGTTTAACAGCTAATGCAGGTAATCTGGTGATATTACTGGGGGCTTAGTTTACCCTGAACATATATTTTCATTATATTAATGGTAGGTCATATTTTTTACTGTTAAGCCCTTATGCATGAATAAGTGTAAGAAAATGCTTACTTATGGAACTCCGAGTCAGGGATGATGGTGATGCCACCCAACCACAGATGATTGACATGGGTGACTGAGGAGTGACACCTCTTTCTGGTGGCTAAGTGTACCTACCCAAACTTTGTCTCATGCACAAAATTATTATTATTTTTTGAGACAAAATCTAACTTTGTTGCCCTGCGTTAAGTGCTGTGGCATCATAGCTCAAGAAACCTCACACCCTTCAGCCTTGAGCAATCCTCTTGCTTCGGCCTCCCGAGTAGCTGGAACTACAAGCATGTGCCACCACGCCTAGCTAGTTTTTGTATTTTTAGTAAAATTGTGGTTTTACTCTTGTTCAGGCTGATCTCAAACTGAGCTCAAGCAGTCTACCCGCTTCTGCCTCCCAGAGTGCTAAGATTACAGGTGTAAGCTACTACGCCTGACCCTTGTACAAAATTATTAAAAATATTCAGGCTATGTGGGTAAGGTAAATATGAAACACAAGTGAGTTTTGTGTTTAGACATGGGTCCCATGCCCTAGATGTCCTTATATATATGCAAATATTCCAAAACCCCCAGAATTCTGGAATTCAGAACACTTCTAGTCCCAGCCATTTCAGATATCATCTTACACTTGACCTTGTTTGTGTATGTGCTTGCCATTTGGTCTAAAAGAATGTATGATGTTAATGTGTTTATTGTGTTATAGAGTCTTACCAACCAGGATGTGCTAATTCTTTAGTTCTGACTTATGCCTGTGTTCACTTACAAGCTATTTTTAAAAGTTGTAATTTCCTCTACAGTGTGAAAATAAAAATATGTACCCACAAAAAAAAAAAAAAAAACACAAACCCAAACGAAATGTTAGTTCTAGTCCTAACACTAAACTTAAAATTTGGTACTGAGGAAAAACGTATAATATTTTAAAGTGTAACTCATTTTGGAAACTAAGTTTTTTTTGTTGTTGTTTTGAGACAGTCTCACTTTGTCACTCTCAGTAGAGTGCTATGGCGTCATAGCTTACAGCAGTCTCAAACTCCTGGGCTTAAATAAATTTAAGACTGATTCTTTTATCTCAGTCTCCCAAGTAGCTGGGACTACAGGTGCTCACCACAACGCCACAATAAATATTTTTTATTTTTTATTTATTTATTTATTTTTGCATTTTTTGGCTGGGGCTGGGTTTGAACCCACCACCTCCAGCATATGGGGCAGGTGCCCTACTCCTTTGAGCCACAGGCGCCGCCCCCGGCTATTTTTTAGAAACAGGGTCTCACACTTGCTCAGGCTGGTCTCTATCCTGTGAACTCAGGCAGTCCAGCAGCATCGGCCTCCTAGAGTGCTAGGATTACAAGGAAGAGCCACTGTGCCCAGCAGTTTACTGTTTTTAATAGAGATTTTAATGAAAGTTGACTTGTATTTTGGAATCCTTTCTGTACTTAGAGCATTGAAATGTAAGTGCAAAGAACAGAGTATGACTATTTAGCTTCCCTTCTCTTTAGCTTTATTTTCGTCTTCTTTAAAACAAAAGCCTTCTTCAAGTAGGCTGCTATATTGCTTCATATTTTATTACTACTTAAAAATTTTTGTTTATTTATTTTTTTGAGATAAGAGTCTCACTTCGGTAGAGTGCCATGGCATCTTAGCTCACAGACTCATGAGCTCAAGGGATCCTCTTTTCTCAACCTCCTGAGTAGCTGGAGACTATAAGCGCCTGCCACAACACCCAGCTATTTTTTGAGTCAGTGTTGCTCTTACTCAGGCTGGTCTTAAGCTCATGAGCTCACGCAGTCCACCCCCCCTTGGCCTACCAGAGTGCCTGGGATTAAGGGAATGAGCCACCACACCTAACCTAAAATTTTTTTTAATTGACAGTAATAATTGTATATATATTTTTGTTACATTGCGATACTTTAATATGTATGTGGAATGTTTAAATCCAGGTAATTAACATAATTTGCCACCTTATTTTTTGTAGTGAGACAAAACAAATTTACTTTTTTTAGTAATTTTGAAATGTAACTTTTTTTTTTTTTTGAGACAGTCTCAAACTTTGTTGCCTGCAGTGGAGTGCAGTGGCATTGTAGCTCACAGCAACCTTAAACTCTTGGGCTCAAGCGATTCTCTTGCCTCATCCTCCTGAGTAGCCTCTACCATATCTAACTATTTTTTATTTTTGTAGGGATGGAGGTCTCACTGCCCAGGTTGCCTAAGCTGGTCTCAAACTCCTGGCTTTGGGTATTGCTCCTACCTTAGTCTCCCAAAGTGCTGTGTGAGCCACTGTACCTGACCTGAAATATAAATATAGGCTATCATACCTTGAAAAAGGCATTAACTGATAAAATACAAAATTGACATTTTTTAAATCAGAGAATGTTTCACGTTTATAAAAATGTAATGTCATCAGTCCTTACAGTTTTTTTGTCTTATGTATCTCTTCTATCTGCAAAATTGTTGCTTAAGTCTCTTTAGATCTGCTTCATTCTCATTCAGAGCCAGTTAAAAAGCTTTTTTCTCATTAATTTACTAGGACTAAATAATATTGTGAGGTGAGACTTTTTTGAGAATTAATTGAAATTTAAGGGCATAAACGTTATTGACATTTGCATTGGGCAGAATTATAGAACTGGTTTTTTAAATGGTAATATCTGTATTTGCCACAAGGTGGTACCATATAGCCACTTGTTAGCAGTAAAGGAAGACACCTTTAGAAACGTCCTCAATATTTTTTTAATTAGACAAAATTGAAAGCCCCCTAAAAAAGGATATGCTAATACATTCTCAGTATTTTTTGTGCATGTGAAAGTTTATTTGGTTTAAAAGACAAATTAATTCAAGTGCCCACCTTCAGTAAAGGTTCTTCATATGTTAACTTCAGTTGTCTTCATATACTTTTTAAAAATTCCCCTTTGTTAATGAACTGACAGAACTAAGATTGTGTTCCCCTCATATAATTGTTACACTTCTGGGCATTTTTGCTAGCATTGCTTCTAATATTACTTAGACACAGTATTACTGGTGTGAAAGACTTGCCTTAAATTTTGATAATGTTGCTGCTACCTAGAGCCTAGAATGTGGATACTTACAATTTCTACTTTTTAAGTCCTATATAGAAACCTCAGAAACAAGAGCTCTTTAAAACAAGAGCTTTCAGAAACAAGATAATCCTTTGCCAGAGGAGTATTGAAGAGTATTTCATTCTCATCTAGATATCTTATCTAGATAAGATACTTTCTTAATCTAGAGTACAGTTAGCAAGAAAAACTAAAAAACCAAAGTTTACTAACACATATATAGGATGTCACATTGTTAATGTTGCTTTCTCCAAAAATTTCTAAGAGTAGTTGCACTTGTAGGCTAAATTTTAAGATTTATTTACTTAAGTTGAAAGTAATTTACTTTAGAAGTCCGTTTTACAGAGTATGGTCTTTATTATGTCAGTAACATAGCTTATTTTTAAATATTTTCAGGAAAGTACAGAGCATTAAGTAAAAAAAAAAAACAGCTGATTTGCAGATATGTGGAGTGGTCTACATGCTCCTACCCTAGTGCCTATGTGAATCTGTAAACCGTAGTAAGTGTACTTTTTTAATATAAATTGCACACTGTATGATTTTTAAAAAGTCCTTTTTAAAATAAGGAAAAATTGTGTGTGTATGTGTCTGTGTGTGTGCGTATATATATTAAAGCCAGCATATTTTAGCGTGTGTTATTATATTGTGTAATAAAGTAATTGCAGCTCAGTGATTTGAGAGGTTATAAAAGAATACACACACAAAAAGATTTCAATTATTGATTATATTTCTACCTTTTTTCTTTTAATTACTTGGGTGATGAGATGTAGACTTCCTAGGTCATGTGAAGGACAGTAAGCAAGTCTTATCAGGAAGTCTGAATAATCAGTGAGTAGATTTAAAAGTAACTTTGCTATTTGTATATACCATGTGCACATTCAAATAGGCCAGATCGGTATATTTACTTTAACATTGTCTTAGTTTCCTGTGGCTGCTGAAACAAACTCAAGTGATTTAAAACAACACAGATTTGTTACTTTACAGTTCTATAGTTAGAAACTACAAAATGGGTCTCACTGGGCTAACTGAATATGTTGGAATATTAGCTTATAAGTAGGACTATATAGTACAATAAGCACTCTTACAGAAAATAGAATTAGGTATATATAATGCTTAATAATAATTAGAATTTCCTGAAATTCAGACTTTTTGTCAGTAACCAGACAATGTTTTTAGAACATTATATTGTTAATAAGGTTCACATGCTTTATAGTCTTGTATAAACTAGGTAGAAGAGTTGGTTGGAACATAGTGCTAATGAGGTTAAGTTTCAGATTCTCCATGTAGTTAGTAAGCTTCATCTAAATGTTTGGTGAAGATTTGAGTCTTTTTCCATAACCGTATCTGTATATATAAGTAAAGTGATAAAGAGAATTTAAATAGTGTAGTTCATTCCAGGAAAATAAATAATATTCAGTGCTGCAAATGGCTGAGTTCTATCATCATTTCCTACAATGGATGGTACTTAGCTGCAACAACAACAAAAGATTTTAAATCTGTGTGAAGAATGTATGTACCCATAAATTCCTCACAGGAAATTGCTTTTGTCATTTAAAAAACAAGGCTATCATATTTAGTTAGGACCAGAATAAGTTTTCTAATTTGTATTTTCCACAACCTAAAAAAAATATTTTAGGGCGGCACCTGTGGTTCAAGGAGTAGGGCACCGGCTTTATATACCAGAGGTGGTGGGTTCAAACCTGGCCCCGGCCAAAAACTGCAAAAATATATATATACATATTTTATTATGACAGCTTCATACTTATTTCTACTATACTTTCATCTAGGTTCTTCAGAATTTCTTATCTTTTTTTATAGGTGATTTCTATATCCAGTCTCATTTGCTTGTATGTAAAAGTGTTTGTGCTTCTTAGAATTATTGCTGTCTGTATTTGGAAGACCTACTTCTTTGTGTCTTTTTCTTTATAATCTTAGAAGTTGAAGAAATTCTTGAACAAGCAGACTACCTGTATGAAAGTGGAGAAACAGAAAAACTTTATCAGTTGCTAACCCAATACAAGGAAAGGTAGGCAATGTATAATTGGCCTAAGTTTGTGAGTTCCTAAAACTTTTATGTTATTTAACATTCAAAATGAATGGTCCTTGGTGTTTGAAATTTTTGTATTGGTTTTTGTAGTGTTTACTTCAAAATTATTTCTTAGAATTTATGATATATTTTCTTATATTAAATGATTCAAAAGTGCTACATGTATCTCAACGATTTAGAAAAGGTGGTTCTACTTATTCTAGTGGAATATTGAAAGATTTTTGCTGTATCATTTTCGAACATACAGGGTAGTTATTGAATATTTGTTTACAGTTCTTTACAGTTCTATAGTTACAGTTCTATCTTTGTTGTGTATTTCTCATTTCTATTTTTAAAAAGTAATTCCTTTTTGGTATATATTTAAGTGAATTCACTGGGATTTAGTGTGATTTTTATGCCACCATTGAATGGTAACTGTGTCACTTTAGAAGCACAGTCTTAAAGAGAAACCAAAAATATCTTCTTTTTCTATTTTTACTACTAGATTATATGTTCAACATGTCAACAAAAATCAGTGTTTAAAGAGGGGATGGGAAGAGAGGGGTTGGGAAAAATAGTGGTAGAGAGGGATTCAACACTAGAAATTCAGTCAAATAAGGTAAATGCCATTTCCAGATCACTATTACCTTATCTCCTAAACTAAAAATACTGTGTCTTTTTTAATACCTTCCTTAGATACTCCAAACCAGTTTTTTTCTGAAAATCTATCCATTTTACTTCCTGAATATCCACAGAATCAATCTTTCCTTTTTCATACTTCCCTCAATAATTTGAGGTGCCTAGTTTGGCTTTTTATAGTCATTTTAGTGAAAAGTAAGCTGTAAGGTGGTTAGTTATTCCATAGTCATTGAATAATAAATATACTATCATCCCCTTTAGTATGTGAATACCTTTTTATATTTAAAAAAAAAAAGTAGATTCAAAGGCAAAAAATTTATTAAAAAAATAATTTTAGGTTAGTTTTTAAAAGTACTGCTGTTAATTATGGCTAATAACTTATTAACCATTTCTTTTCTAATTATATTAAAATCTCAATTCTTCAGGTAGTCCAATGCCCTTACTTAAAATGACATTTAAGCATAGGATTTATTTTATTTTAAGATTACATTAAATTCAGTCATTCTTTCATTGGATAAATATTTATCATATACCCAATGTATGATAAGTGCTGTGTTTGGGGCTAGGGATTGAGCATTCTTGTTTTAGGACATGACCTTGTCTGTAATGTAGTTTATGGTACTGTATGAACCAGTGAGTGAGTTCTCTGAAGCACAGTGCTGGCGAGATTAAACCTTAAGTTATATGTTGAGTTTTAATAGGGCAGGTGTTCAGAGAATTTAAATACAAAGATATTTTCTAAGGAAGTCAGTATTTTGGGTACTATAGGTAAATTAATATTTATGAATGATACTAAATATTTTGTAGGAAATTTAAACAGATAAAGATTTTATCTGAAAATAATCAGTTGAATATCATCAATAATAGCTTTTGATGTCATGAATATCATCAATAATCGCTTTTGATGTCATGTTGCTTGCCTCTTAACTAAGCTGAAAGATGCTCATGCTGTATTCATTAGTGATATAACCTTTAATAGTTTTTAAATGTGAGCTAAAATGGTTGTTTTGTATTTTATTTCAAATTAGTGAAGATGCAGAGTTACTGTGGCGTTTGGCACGGGCATCACGTAATATGGCTCAGCTCTGCAAAACCTCAGAGGAGGAGAAAAAGCTATTGGTGTATGAAGCCCTAGAATATGCAAAAAGAGCACTAGAAAAAAATGAATCAAATTTTGCAGTTCATAAGGTGAGTTGCTTAAAATAACTGAGTGTTACTACTGACATGTAATGAGAGATACTGTCAATAGAAATTTAAATGAATATAATTTATAGAGCGGTATGCATATGTGTTTTAAATTCTACTACAGGGAACATATCCAGATACAAAAGATTTTGGTAGAGAGTAGATTTAAACACCAATGATATTAAGATCTTTTTGTTTATAATAATTAGAATCCTATAGAAATTAGCTCAAACAAAAAAATAGGGGAGGTGTTTAAAAAATGTTATATTTCGTAGAACACAAAGGCAGGTGCATTTGGACTTGTGGGAAAAAAATTGGCTTGATTGCTTGACATTTTCTTTAATTGTCTCTCCTTTTTGCTGTTATCTGAAAATCTTTTTCACTGTAGGCTGTTTTTTGCCTTCCTTATCCTAAGTCTTTCCATAGCATCTGTGCTTATGTAGTTTGGGTATTTTGGATTCAGTTCTTAGGGAAGAAACTTAGATTGTCTCAGTTTGTTTTGGTTGTTCAACTATGACTGTAGGGACAAAGTCACAAGTGATAAATTTAACTGTGCTATTATTATTATTTTTTGAGACATTCTCATTCTGTCACCCTGGGTAGAGTGTGGCAGTGTTAGTTATAGCTTGCTGTAACCTCAAACTCCTGGGCTAACGTGATCCTCCTGCCTCAGCCTCCCAAGTAGCTAAGACTATAGGCCTGTGCAACAGTGCCTGGATAGTTTTTTTCTATTTTTGTTATAGATAGGAGTTTCTTTCTTGCTCTAGCTGGTCTTGAACACCTGACCAAAAGCTATTATTGACCTGACCTCAAGTGATCCTTCCTATTATTTTTTTTGTCTGTTTATTTTGTTTTTCACTCTATCACTCAAACTAGAGTACAGTCGAGCCATCATAGCCCATCATAGCTCATTGTAACCTCAAATTCCTAGGTTCAAGCAATCTTCCCATCAGCCTTCAGAGTAGCTAGGATTATAGGCACATGCCACTACACCTGAGTAATTTTTTTTATTTTTTGTAGAGATGATGTCTCTGTGTGTTACTCAGGCTTTTCTCTGTGCCCTGCCGATTATTTCTGTTATAACAATGCAGATGGTGGGGGAGAAGCAGGCAACAAGGAGATAAAACAACCTTTGATTACAAATTCTTCTCAATTTATACTTAAGGATAGGCATTGTGGCTCAGACTTATCCCAGCCCTTAGGGAGGCCAAAGTGGAAGAGGATGAGTGGATCACTTGAGCTTGGGAGTTTGAGATTACAATGAGGTGTGATCATGTTACTGTACTTCAGCCTTAACAAATAGGAGCAAACAAAAAAGTATTTTAAATAATAACTACATTTAAATAATATAAAAATTAAAATAAATATAAAACTAAAGAATATATAAAAATTATAAATTATAAAAACTAATCTTAGACCATAAACATGATTCATTATCTCTGCATTGTGTTGTGACTTTCTTAGATAATTCACCACTTTCTGCCTTGTATGATAGGTTTCTGTAAATATGTCCTATTCCTGAGTTCCTAGAGAGCCATGCCCCCCTTTATTTGTATGTTTTACTATATTTAATACAGTTTTTATGCTCTATAACTTTGTTGAATGAGAATGGCTATTGAGGAATAAATAATTATACAGTTTGACTTTGTATTAAATAGAATATTAAGTGTATTTTTTTCCTAATTTTAGTGGTATGCAATCTGCATTAGCGATGTTGGAGATTATGAAGGCATCAAGGTTAAAATTGCAAATGCATACATTATCAAGGAACATTTTGAGGTACTGATGAATTATTAAAGTTCATGAATTTTAAAAGTCATTATTTTTCTGAGTAGATTTTTGTTTTAGTTACCTATTGCTTATATCAAGCCATTGTAATTTTGTGGCCTAGAGTAATGGTATATTGTTATTTCTTACAGTTCTTTGGGTAACTGGATGTAGTGGTAGTTTTGCTTCGCTTGATATAGCTGCATTCATCTGGACCTCAGCTGGGCCTGGAATGTCCAAGATTACATTTAATGGTCTAGTCCAAGCCACTGAGCATGGTAGCTAGCTTCCAGGAATAAACATTCCAAGAGAAAAGTTCTAGTTTATAAACTTTTATCAAATCTCTGCTTGTATAAAACTTGGTAATATTCTCTTGACCTAAATTTGCATGGCCAAGCCTAGCTTCCTTGGCCAAAAGGTACTGAATACTGAACAGCATGGTATGACATAACAGTCTAACACTACTGCCATAGGACTTCAATAGTAATAATTATTTTTAAGTTTATGATCTCTCAGTATGTGTTATATATGTGTTGTAATATTTTCCTCTAAACTTAATTCACTTATTTATAGTAAGTTTTCCTTAAATGCTAAGAATTCTATAGCATGCATGTATACTACTCTACTATCCTCAAAAAAAAAACAAACTACCACAAAAAACCAGCATATTTATTTCTCTTTTAATATTATGGACCATCTCGAAAAAATAGAGGAAGAAAAAGTGATGGTAGTATACATAACTATAAAGCTGGATATGCTGTACAAATAGCTTTTCCTGATTTTATGGTTGCATTCTCAATTCCTAGTTTACATGAATAGTGACTAGTGAAAAAGAACATTGGCCTGGAACTCAGGAGACCGAGTCTCTCTTGTTCAGGCATTGATAATAATATATGTATTGTAATAATTTGCATTTTACAGTTTGATAATTTACATGTTTCATAGTTTAAGAGCTTTGAAATCAGATTATTTTATGTAATCAGTGGTACTTACAGTATGAGTATCTTTTTTCTTTCTTAGTGGCACATAAAATAATGGTGTCATGATATTTTTTTGTCTTCGATTCTGTGAAAAATAACTTGCTCGGTGGCTTTAAATAAATTGCCTAGTTACTGTGTACCTCAGGATATAGAAGTGCATCATTTGCAGTGTGAATAATGAAAAATTAGGCTGGGTGTGGTGGCTCACCTTGTAATCTCAGTACTTTGGGAGGCCTCGGTTGGAAGATCACTTGAGGCAAGAAGTTAACAGTCTGTTCAACATAGTGATATCCCACGTCTGCAAAAAGTAGAAGAGTTAGCTATGTATCATGGTACACAACTGTTGTCCCAGTTACTTGGGGGGCTGAAGTGAGAGGATTGTGTGAGACAAGCGAGGAGTTTTAGGTTGCCATGAGCTGCAACAACACTGCCTATCTAAAAAATAATAATAATAATAATGAAAAATTATAGAAAATATATTAATATATCCTCATTGATTTAAAAAGAAGGCTATGCATTTTTAAGTTTTGTATAAACTTTCAAATGTATATGTGTAAATAAATTTAAAATGACAATATACCGTGTTTAATAAAAAGATCATTTATGCTACTTCCACTTTAAATTCTATCATATATCTAAAGTGGTAAGAAATTATTGTCTTCGGATTTTTTTGAAAGGCAAACTAATGGCAGGGAGGGTTTAGTGGAAAGTAGCGTCTCTCCACAATTTTATAACAAAATTAAACCCTAATGTCCCAAAGCATCCATTATTGTGATGAGTTAACTACTCTCCCAGTCATCTAGAATGGTATTACAGTAGTTATGTCATTCTTAGGAGAATGGAAAAAAAGCAGTAACTCATAATTTTTTGTAGGGCTTAATTTTCTAGCCACACTCCAAATGGGAAAGGTTACTATAAGTTCCATATAAATAAAATATATTTTGCTATTAATCATATCAGTATATTGAAGAAGTAAAATTTAGATCAGTTCTGATTCTTATCCACATTATCAAAGCAAGATTTCTGCTAAGTCATATTTGATGATCCCTATTCTAGCTACTGTTTATACTAGTATTAACATTAAGCAATGTTAGTATGATAGTAATAAATTAGGTGCCCGATATTATTTTGTGAAAATAGTGATGGTAGTGATAGAAAATATCACTATACTTAGCACCTCTGGTTACTTGCTCATTTAGTTTTCACCACAACCTGAAGAAGAAAGAAAGTGTATTACTTTTTATAAGAGAAAACTTAGAATATGGAACTTAACCAAAGTCAACAAGTTGAATTATTGAGCTGTGATTTGAACCCTAGCAGTCTGGCTTCAGAGCACTTGTTGTTAATCATTATAAATACAGTATAATCTCTATGGTTGAACATCTCCCCTCATTGGCCATCTCCTTAAGTTGACCTCATTTTTATAGACTGGACATGAACTACATGGACTCATACATATCAGTGCAGTAGGCCTGGTTCCTTATGTTGACCAATTTGTTATAATCCCTTGGGTGGTCACTAGGAGGTTCTACTGTATTTGAAAATGTGTATCTCACACATTACCAAAATGAAAGTGAAAATGTGTGTGGGTTAATAATAAAGCATAAACTAGGAAGTCTTTTTTTTTAAGTATATTTTATTTAAGTATATATTTTTTAAGTATATTTTTAATGAACATTAATTTGTGAGATTTTGTTAATGGTTTTCAACAAAATAATGGATAAAAGGAGGAGTAATTTCTTTAAAGTTATTCGATAGCTTATGCTTTATACTAATTCACATAGTAAACAAAAATCAGGAAGATTTTTTTTTATGTTGAATTTTATTTTATGTTATACATAATTATTCTACTGATATAATCTATGAATAGATAGCATTTTTTTCCTTTGCTAAATCCAGGTGGAAAAATTTTCCCATATCCAGGTGAGAAAATTGAACAAAATCTATCCACAGGGGTGGTGCCTGTGGCTCAGTTTTGGCCCCATATACTGGAGGTGGTGGGTTCAAACCCGGCCCTGGCCAAAAAACGCAAAAACTAAAAAATAAATAAAGAAAATCTGTCCACAGGCAACTTTGTATGCTTTTTTATTCAGTATTCATCTAGGATTTCCCTAAAAAGCACTTTCTTATCTATTTTCCTTAAGTATAGCGAAAACATTGAAAGCTATAGATTATTACTGTTTTTGAAGTTAAATTCTTTTTTTTGAGATAGAGTCTCACTCTGTCACCCTGGGTAGAGTGCCATGGCATCATAGCTAACATTAACCTCAAACTCTGGGGCTTGAGCAGTCCTCTTGCCTCAGCCTCCCGAGTAACTGGGACTATAGGCATGCACCTCTACGCCTGGCTAAATTTTTCTGTTTTTAGTAGAGACAGCATCTCACTCTTGCTCAGGCTGGTCTTAAACTCATGAGCTTAAGCAGACTACATTCCTCGGCCTCCCAGAATGCTAGGATTACAGGCACGAGCCACCACTCTCAGCCTAAATTCATTTTTATGTTTTCATGTTTGTTCTTATCTTGATAGGCCCTGCTATCAGTTTGTGAACCTTATAAAATGTAACCTCAGTACAAGTCATTAATAGTGTATTAATCAAGAATCAGGAGGAAGAACCTTGGTATTGATTATAATAGAAGAATTGGGCTGGGCATGGTGGTTCGTGGCTGTAATGCTAACTCTCTGGGAGGCTGAGGTGGGTGGATTACTTGAGCTCACAAGTTCGAGACTACCCTGAGCAAAAGCGAGACCCCCCCATCTCTACTAAAATTAGAAAAACTGAGGGAAGAGGATCTCTTGAGCTCAAGAGTTAGAGGTTGCTGCAAACTATGATGCCACAGCACTCTATCCAGGTCAACAGCTTGAGAGTATGTCTCAAAAAAATAAAAAACATAGGTATAGGGTTGCAATATTTTTTTAGTCACGGCTTCTTTAGCATAGTAAAGAATTCATTGGTGTTTCGAAAACAAATATGATTAATTTTCTCATTTCTCATTAGAAAGCAATTGAACTGAACCCTAAAGATGCCACTTCAATTCACCTAATGGGTATTTGGTAAGAAAATTTCTTTTTTTTTTTTCTTTGAGACAGAGTCTTACTATGTTGTCTTTGATAGAGTGCTGTGGCATCACAGGTCACAGCATCTTGGGCTTAAGTGATTCTCTTGCCTCAGCCTCCCAAGTAGCTGGGACTACAGGCGCCTGCCACAATGCCTGACTATTTTTTTGTTATTGTTATAGTTGTCATTGTTGTTAAGCAGGCCTGGGCTGGATTCGAACCCACCAGCCCCAGTCTGTGTGGCCAGCGCCCTAACCACTGAGCTATGAGCACCGAGCCAGAAAATTTCTTTCAGTAAATATTTCTGTGGTTTTTAGTATGCTCTTATTTTATAGTATGTATAACTATCTTATTTTGTATACATAAAAAGCAAGATAAAGTATTTAAAAATATTAGTTGGCTGAGTTTAGTGTGTTCAGTCCATTAAGTGGCGCTTGTGCATGTATTATTAGAACACACTTAAATTTGATTACAATCATGCTAAACATTGTTTTTCAGGTCAAATAAAAAAAATGCCTTCTCACTTTTTTTTTTTTTTTTTTTGCAGTTTTTGACTGGGGCTGGGTTTGAACCCTCCACCTCTAGCATATGGGGCCAGCGCCCTACTCTGTTGAGCCACAGGCACCACCCCGTCTCACTTTTTGATAGACTTGTTTGAAAAGACTACCTTCATTTACCATGATAAGTGAAATTGGATTCATCTAGACTATCTTCATTTGTTTGAAAAGACTATCTTCAGCTTGGCGCCAGTGGCTCAAGCGGCTAAGGAGCCAGCCATGTACACCTGAGCTGGCAGGTTCAAATCCAGCTCTGGCCCACCAAACAACAATGACGGCTGCAACCAAAAAATGGCCGGGCATTGTGGCGGACGCCTGTAGTCCCAGCTACTTGGGAGGCAGAGGCAGAAGACTAGCTTGAGCCCAAGAGTTGGAGGTTACTGTGAGCTATGATGCCACAGCACTCTATCCAGGGTGACAGCTTGAGGCTCTGTCTCAAAAAAAAGAAAAGACTATCTTCATTTACCATGTTAAATGAAATTGGATTCATCTAGACTAGAGGGTATCCCAAAGGTTGCCATAAATAAGAAAAATTAACAGACTCATATTATACCATTTCATATTTTTTATATTTATATATCAACATGTAGAGAAATATTTTGTAAAATTTTATAATGAATATTTTATAAAGGTACAGTAAGCTATATTCATCTCAGGAAAAATATAATCTGGTCTTCATCTTTTTATTTATTTATTTATTTTGATTTATTTATTTTTTTTTTCTTTTGAGACAGAGCCTCAAGCTGTAACCCTGGATAGAGTGCCATGGCATCACAGCTCATAGCAACCTCCAATTCCTGGGCTCAAGCGAGTCTCTTGCCTCTGCCTCCCAAGTAGCTGGGACTACAGGCGCCCGCCACAACGCCCAACCATTTTTTTTTGGTTGCAGCCGTCATTGTTGTTTGGCGGGTCCTGGGGCTGGATTCGAACCCGCCCACTCAGGTGTACGTGGCTGGCGCCTTAGCCCGTTGAGCCACAGGCGCCGAGCCTTTTTTGCAGTTTTTTTTTGTTGTTTTTGTTTTTTGCAGTTTTTGGCCAGGGCCAGGTTTGAACCCACCACCTCGGGTATATTGGGCCGGCGTCCTACTCCTTTGAGCCACAGACACCGCCTAGCCAATCTATTTTCAAATATACACTATTGTTTCAAGAGTATCTAGAGTAATACAGTATAATACAATACATGACTTTAGATATACTATGTACATCTATAATTATGTCCATTTTAAAATTTATAGACGTGATGTGCATGGCAAGGTAGCTCATGTCTGTAATCCTAGCACTCTGGGAGGCTGAGACTGTGGATCACCTGAGTGTAGGTGTTACAAGACCAGCCTGAGCAAGAGTGAGACCTCATATCCACTGAAAATAGAAAAACTAGCCGGGCATAGGGACTGGTGCCTGTAGTGCGAGCTACTTGGGAGGTTGGGCTGGAAGATCACTTGAGCCCAAGGATTTGGGGTTGCTGTGAGCTACCACGTCCCCATGGCACTCTACCCAAGGTGATAGACTAAGATTCTGAAGGAAAAAAAATTATATAAAGGTAAAATTTGCATAGCATAAAGTTAACCATTTTAAAGTGAACAATTCTGTGGCATTTAGTACATTCACGATGTTATGTCACAAGCTGGGTGGTGGTGCACAACTATAGTTCCCACCACTGAGGAAGCTACCGTAGGATAATTACTTCAGGTCTGATGTTCAAAGCTTTAATATGCTATGATCATGCCCACAAATAGCTCCTGCCCTTCAGCCCGGGCAACATAGGAAAACCCCATCCACAAAAAAAATTTCCAGGGTGGCGCCTATGGCTCATCAAGTAGGGCACCAGCCCCATATACTAAAGGTGGCGGGTTCAAACTTGGCCTCAGCCGAACTGCAAAAACAAAAAATAGCCAGGCATTATGGCGGGCACCTGTAGTCCCAGCTACTCGGGAGGCAGAGGCAAGAGAATAGCCTAAGCCCAGGAGATGGAGGTTGCTGTGAGCTATTTATCACCCACAGCCCTCTACTGAGGGCGATAAAGTGAGACTCTGTCTCTACCAAAAAAAAACGTCCAGTGAGTGTCACCACCACCTCTGACTACTTCCAAAACATTTCCATCATGCCAAAACAAAATCCTTCCTTCCCACCCAGCCCCAAGTAACCACTAATCTTCATTCTGTCTCTGTAGATTTACCTATTCTGAATATTTCATATAAATGGGATCAGGCAGTATGTGACGTGAATTGGCATATGGTTCTTTCACTGAGTATAATGTTTTGAGACATACAGTACGTATATATATGTACTATATATGTATAATATCATCCATGTTGGAAAGGCAGCCAGCAGAGATTGTAACTTTATCATTCCTAATATTATTAAACTTTTCATCTGTTTTCTTCCTTTCTTTTTTATTCCTCTTTACTTTACTTTCTATCTTTTCTTTTCTTTACTTTTTTTGTTTGCAGTTTGTGGCCGGGGCTGGGTTTGAACCCATCACCTCCGGCATACGAGGCCAGCACCCTATTCTTTGAGCCACAGGCGCGACCCTTCTTTTCTTTACTTTTTTTTTTTTTTTTAATTTTTTTCTTTTTGGATACACAAGTCTCACTCTGTTGCCCCAATGAAGTGCTGTGGAGTCATCGTAGATCGCAGATACCTCACATTCCTGGGTTCAAAGGATCCTCTTGCCTCAGCCTCCCAGTAGCTAGGACTATAGGCCTGCACTACCATTGCCCAGCTAGTTTTTTGCTATTTTTAGTACGCATCTGACTCTTCTTGCTCAGGCTCCTCTCCGACTGTTGAACACAAGCAATCCACCCATTTCAGCCTCCCAAAGTACTAGGGTTACAGGCATTAGCCAGGGCTCCTGGCCTCAATGGATGCATTTAATCACTTAAAAAGAAAAGCAAAATTTACCAGTAACAGAGGTAAAATTAAGAAAAATTTCAATCAGAGTAAAAACATATACATGTGATAAATATCAGTTAATACAATTTTTTGACACTCTCATTTTGTCACCCTTGGTAGAGTGCCATGGCCTCAAAGCCCACAGCACCTCAAACTCCTGGGCTCAAGGGATTCTCTTGCCACAGTCTCCCAACTAGCTGGGACTACAGGTGCCTGCCATGGCTATTTTTCACCACTATTTTTAGAAATGGGGTCTGGTTCTTGCTTAGGCTGGTCTCAAATTCCTGAACTCAGGCAATCAACCATTAGCCTCCCAGTTAATCTATTTACATAATAAACTATTCTTTTTTTTTTTTTTTTTTTTTTTGTAGAGACAGTCTCACTTTCTTGCCCCTAGGTAGAATGTCATGGCATCACAAAGCTCACAGAAACCTCCAACTCCCGGGCTTAGGCGATTCTCCTGCCTCAGCCTCCAGAGTAGCTGGGACTACCGGTGCTCGCCACAACACCTGGCTGTTTTTCTGTTTTGCAGTTCGGCAGAGGACAGGTTTAAACCCACCACCTTCTGTATATGGGGTCGGCGCCCTACTCGCTGAGCCACAGGAGCCGCCCCCTACATAAACTATTCTTAAAAAGCATAAAAGCTGGCTCAGCGCCTTTTGCTCAACGGGCTAAAGCGCCAGCCACGTACACCTGAGCTGGCAGGTTAGAATCCAGCCCAGGCCGGCCAAACAACAATGACGGCTGCAAACAAAAAAAATGGCCGGGGCTCGGCGCCTGTGGCTCAACGGGCTAAGGCGCCAGCCACGTACACCTGAGCTGGCAGGTTCGAATTCAGCCCCAGGACCCGCCCAACAACAATGACGGCTGCAACCAAAAAATGGCCGGGCATTGTGGCGGGCGCCTGTAGTCCCAGCTACTTGGGAGGCAGAGGCAGGAGACTCGCTTGAGCCCAGTAATTGGAGGTTGCTGTGAGCTGTGATGCCATGGCACTCTAGCCAGGGGGACAGCTTGAGGCTCTGTCTCAAAAAAAAAAAAAAATGGCCGGGTATTGTGGCGGGCGCCCGTAGTCCCAGCTACTTGGGAGGCGGAGGCAGGAGACTCACTTGAGTCCAGGAATTGGAGTTTGCTGTGATCTGTGATGCCATAGCACTCTATCCATGGTGACAGATTGAGGCTCTGTTTCAAAAAAAAAAAAATCATAAAAGCTGGGCAGCGCCTCTGGTTCAGTGGGTAGGGCGCCGGCCCCATATGCCAGAGGTGGTGAGTTCAAACCCAGCCCTAGCCAAAAACTGCCAAAAAAGAAAAAAAAAATCATAAAAGCCAGGCATGGGGGCTACTACCTGTAGTCTCAGCAACTCCAGCTACTCGAGAGGCTAAGGCAGAAAGATGACTTGTTATCAGGAGTTTCAGGCTGCAGTGAACTATGATCACACCACAGCACTCCAACCTGGACAACAGAATAAGACCCTGGGTCCAAAAAAAAGTCTCAGCTTCGCTACCTGGGGTAAAATTAAAAATGAAGGCTCAGTGCCCGTTGCACAGTGGTTAGGGCGCCAGCCACATACACTGAGGCTGGCAGGTTCAAACCCAGTCAGCTAAATAACAATGACAACTACAACAAAAAAATAACAGGGCGTTGTGGTGAGGGCCTGTACTCCCATCAACTTGAGAGGCTGAGGTACGAGAATCACTTAAGCCAGCACGGCGCCTGTGGCTCAACGGGCTAAGGCACCAGCCACATACACCTGAGCTGGTGGGTTCGAATCCAGCCTGGGCCCGCCAAACAACAATGGTGGCTGCAACCTAAAAATAGCCGGGTGTTATAGCAGGCACCTCCAGTCCCAGCTACTTGGGAGGCAGAGGCAGAAGACTCGCTTAAGCCCAGGAATTGGAGGTTGCTGTGATCTGTGATGCCATAGCACCCTTTCCAGGGTGATAGTTTGAGGCTCTGTCTCAAAAAAAAAAAAGAATCGCTTAAGCCCAAAAGTTAGAAGTTGCTATGAGCTGTGATGCCATGACACTCTACCAAGGGCAACATAGTCAGACTCCGTCTCAAAAAAAAAAAAATTAAGCCAAGTTCAATAGCTCATGTCTGTAATCCTAACACTCTGGGAGATAGGAACCCATGGATTGCTTGAGGCCAGAGGAGTTAGAGATCACCTTGAGAAAGAGCAAGAACCAGACTCTAATAAAAACAGAAAAAATTAGCTCAGTGGTTAGGGTGCCGGCTCACAGCAACTTAAAAACATTTATTTATGGGGCAGCACCTGTGGCTCATCGAGTAGGGCACCAGCACCATATACCGAAGGTGGCAGGTTCAAACCCAGCCTCTGCCAAACTGCAAAAACAGAAAAAATAAATTTATTTGTGCGTGTGCAGAAATTAAGGGTCCAATTAAGATAGGTATGTTAGTGGCATAATAACAAGTTGTCTGGCCTGACACAGCATCACATTACACACATACATACATACATACACACACAGAGAAATTAGTATATCCATATATGTCAAATACAGGTTAAAATAGCAGGGCGTTTACATAAAGAGTTGTAGTCTTCTAATAAAAGTGGGCTGAATGGCTCGGCGCCTGTGGCTCAACAGGCTAAGGCACCAGCCACGTACACCTGAGCTGGCGGGTTCGAATCCAGCCTGGGCCCGCCAAACGACAATGACAGCTGCAACCAAAAATGGCCAAGCATTGTGACAGGTGCCTGTAGTCCCAGCTACCTGGGAGGCAGAGGCAAGAGACTCATTTGAGCCCAGGAATTGGAGGTTGCTGAGGCTCTGTCTCCAAAAAAAAAAAAAAAAAGTAGGCTGAATCCCCTGGGGTATGTGAGGAGAAAGTAACTACTTTTGCTCTATCCCTTTGCTTAAGGAATGTCCAGTTTTGAGCAGCTGGTAGTATGGATGGGTTTTCTTGTTTTGTTGATTATT